>JAXQQM020081108.1:0-178931 GCA_034641835.2 Pinus albicaulis | reverse complement strand
AGGACAACTTCAGTTTGTGGGATCACAATTAGAATCATGCTAGCTTCCATGTATGATAAATGAGAAGGAATATGTTCCCTCATGTGAAATCAGCACAGTTTTGTCCTTAACTGCCATAGAGAATGATATGACAAGTGCCTTCCCCAACACTTGTTTGCTGCCTCATGCCTTTGGAATGCTTGGAGAATGTACATCATAGTGGGTGTAAAGGAATCACACCATGAAGAATATACTAGCTTCTCAAGATTCTCCAAGGAATTCCCTGCATCAACATAGTTCATGGCCTTGAGTAGCCCCCCCTGTCAGGGTTCGGGACAGCGCCCCGACGAAAATTTTTGGTCCTTAATTTCCAGTGGGTAGTCTGCGTCCATGGTTTTGTGCATGGTTTTGCACATGGTATTGGGGCATGATGGTTTTTGCCCCTGGTATTTTTGTAGATACGGTCAAGGGAACTACGGTTATGTTCTAATCCAGGGTTTATGGATTGGGGTTTATGTATGCTTCAGCATGTATATATATGTGTTGTAACACTAAAAGGAATATAATGAAAAATCAATTTGGTCGTCTCGATTTGGGATCCAGGGGAAAATCTCTGTGTTTATCTATTTTATGTTTTATGCTCTTGCTATTGTTTATCTTCTGTTATAAGATTCGTGAGTAGATAATTTATGTTCAGGGTTAAAACCTACATTTGGTATCAGAGCAGTTTCGGCTTCAAGGGGATGCCTTTTCTACTGAGGTTTTTTTTTTTTTTTTTTTGCTCGGGCCTGTGGTAAACTCTGTTTAGTGGGAGATCTATGGGATCGATTCTTGCGGTGAAAGAAGATGGCGAGCGGCAGAAAGATAGAGATCAAGAAATTTAATGGTTAGAGTTTTGAGTTGTGGAAGCTCAAGATGGAGGATCTGCTGGTGGATAAAGATCAATGGATCGCAGTAGATCCAGGTACTAAACGAACGGGAATGTCAGATGAAGACTGGAAGAAACTGGACTGGAAGGCTAAGAGCACAATACGGTTGTGTGTCTCAGATTCAGTATTGTTGAATGTATCTGGGGAAGCTACGACGAAGAATTTGTGGGAAAAACTTGGGACTTTGTACCAATCTAAGTCTCTGGTGAATGAGTTGTTCCTGCGGAAAAAGCTGTATAACCTAAGGATGAAGGATGGAGACTCAGTGACAGAGCATATGAATGCCTTCAATACTGTGGTAAGTCAGCTGTCATCTGTTGATATTAAAATCTCAAATGAAGATAAGTGCATCAGTTTGTTGTGTTCTCTACCAGACTCGTGTGACAGTCTAGTTATTGCAATAGGTAGCAATACAACTACCTTGAATTTTGATGACATTGTCTCAGCCTTGCTGTCAGAGGAAATGAGACGGAGAAATATGGAGGGTCAGAATGGAGATGCCTTATCTGTACGAGGAAGGTCCCAGAACAGAAAAAAGAATAAGGTTTCGAGTGGGAGATCCAAATCTATAGGGAGATCTAAATCTCCTGGAAAGTTTGTAAAGGTGTTCTGGAAATGCGGTGTTAGCCACCTATAATATTTTGTTATACCAAACGGTGGCTAAAACTTTTTGGAGCCTCCAAGGAACAAATTTTATCACTAAATGTTTTTGGCTCTTGAAGTCTCTCTAAGGCCTCATGCCTCTGTCCAGATCCCTTATTGCTGTTTACATCCTAAAAGCCCGTGAAATCATTAAAAAATCCAAAGTTAAATACTTCTGCAGAACCCCTTGGTCCCCTTCCTTTTCTTCCTCACTAACCTCATTTTCTATTCTCCAATTCCCATGAAAAACCCACAATTTCATGTTTCTCCCTTTCCATTTCATTAAAATCCCTTTTATAAGGTTAAAAACCCACTTTTTAACCTTACCGAAACCTTAATTTCCTTCAAGAAACCCTTCAAAAACCATGAAAATACATGTTTTTATGTATAGGACTTAAGCCCCTCGAGCTTAAGCCCTTAGCCCCTTTCTTCCATATGCTCGAACCCTGGAACCAAGTTTTAACCCTATGGCGCTTATCGCAAAGCGCAGATCACAGAATTTCCAAATTGTTATTTTTTAAACTGATGCATCACAAATATTTGCGCTGCGATCCATCGTAGATCGCAGATCGCAATTTTCAGTTTTCCTCCAAAGAGCCATCGCAAATATTTGCGCTGCGATCCATCGCAGATCGCAGATCGCAATTTTCAGTTTTCCTTCAAAGAGCCATCGCAGTTTCCACTCATCGCATAATCGCAATATCGCATTTTCTCTCCGTCGCATAATCCGCCGTCGCGTTTTCCACTTTTGCAATTTGCGATCAGTCCCACTGGGCCCACCATACGATCCCCTCGCCGCTCATATAAAATGCGCCTTTTTCCTTTGTAAAATTAAAAAAATGTCATATTGTATTGTTTACAAAGGTTTTTCCGCTGCCTTCTCCCAACCGTCGATCTTGCGCGATCGACGACTTCGATTTTATCTTTTTTCACCATTCTATGATTTCTCCAATTAATCCCGACCATTGGATGATGCCATCCAATGACCCTACTTCCTCCGCACATCCTCCAATGTAGTTTAACCTATAAACGCAGGATTTCATAATTTTTGTTTGTATTTTGCAGGGTTTAACATTTTTCGCTATATTCAGATGAAATTCGAAAGATGAGGGTGACGACCCTCCCTCCTTCGATTTATCAAAGGAAATCATTCGCAGGTGTCAAATTCGCGTTTTCATCAGTGTTTCATGAAGCATTGATGCCATATAACCCTGCGCAGCCCTGTGTAACAGCGAAGCACCAAGAATCCGGCACAATCAAAGAGCATCAGCTGTAGAAGACCAGAAATGTGCCAGCACAGAGAATTGAAGACAGTTTTATGGGGATTACGGCTAAGACCGTTATCAAAAGCCTAATCCCCCAATCTAAAACACAGTCTGCAGAATACCTAAAGTGTTTTAGTGACAGCAAACTTTCCACCGCCACAAAAAGGAGGTGAATTGATTCCTCCCACCAACTAAACGCCACCTATTGCCTCAAACCTTTCAAACCAGGGCCGAAGTTATTGCAAAGGAAGATGTTTTGCATCAACGCAGCCAGGGAGTTACTTCTGCAAGGAAATCAATGCAGAAAATATCTACAAAGTTACTCCACACAGCACACAGAGCCTCAAAGTCAAATTAAGCTCTCGCCGAGCTTTGATATTTATTGTAAACAGATAATACAGCGATCCACCTGTAAACTTCTCCATCGAGCCCCTCAAAAGGCCGTGAAGTCTTGAAACTGTATTAATTGTCTTAGGAGATCTTTTTAGGTTTCACTTCCTCATTATTCTATAAATACCTCTGTAGAAGAAGAGAGGTTGTTGGTTGTTGGTTGTTGTTTGATTACAAGCTGTAACACTAAAAATCTCCGAAATAAATATACAAGTCTGTTGAAGTTGAAAAACAAATTGAAGTCTTGGATGTCTTGATGATGTTGTTGCATGCTTGTTCCTGAGAAGGCTCTATCTTTGGATCCATGAGCTTGGCTGTTGGTGAAGTATTCTGAATTGTTTTATGTTTTCCCCTGTTTTCATTATGTTCCATAATTTCTTACTACAGTAGGTTGAAAGTTTTAGGCTAAGAAATGACTCCTGGAAGCACCTTAGACCTGTTCACCCTTCACTGTTTTATGTTTTCTTCTGCTGAAGTATTTTAGAGGCTTTAAACTTTTTCTTTAGTCTTCATGCTCGTTTATTTCTATAATAGCTCAAATAGTTGGTTGCAGCATGATTTATGGTTCTCCCTGCTTGTCTGCCATCACTTGAAAGCTGTTATTGAAGTCTCCCTTGAAGTACCATTTTTTTAAGTTAATCAAAGAGGTCTGTTTTGATCTTTCCCTTTGCCATTACTTGAACAGTTGTTTTGAAGGTCATTATAGTTGTAAGCATAGATGTTATTTAGGTGTTCCCTCTTCTATAAATGCAACTATCAGTGAATCTTTTATGTTTTCTAAGTCCTTTAAAATAAAATCTTTGAGGAAATAGGGAGTTCCCCGAATCTTAGATTCCATTTTAAAAGTGGTCTTGAAGTCATTATTTGCTTAAAGAATGTTTGTATAATTTATGGCTAGCCCTGTCTATCAAATATCTCTTTATTGTTAAGTTATTTTTTCAAGTTCCCTTTGTTGAGAATTAAACTTCTCTTTCCAAATCATTAATGTCCATCTCATTCCAAAACAAAGGATCCTATGGCCAAGTTAGATTTGCCCTTTGATATCCCATATCCATTGATGAGTTTGTCATGACCTTATTTTGACTCCATAGCCCAATGAACCGGATACTTTTTCTTTCTGTCTATATTTCCTAGACCTTTCATGTTCTGTTGTGTCAACTCAATCCAACCAAACAAACATATGCACTTAATAACTAGTCTAAAATCCATACTCAAAGCACACAAGATAAACCTTTGCAAACAAATATTTGAGAGATCCCTCTCTGAGAACAGGAGGACTAGATCCTGGAACTCTAAATATTGGTTCTGATGTTGCCTTGTCTTTTGATTTGCCAAATTGTCAAAACACAGGAGACCAACATAATTGCGATCAAGGTGAGACCTCTGAGTCAGTAACAATCCAAATACCCCTTAGGACTTCAGAAATCCCTTATTTTCAAGAATATCCAGTGATTATTAGCCACCTCATCGCCACCAACATAATGGAGATCACGGTGGGACCCTACTGAGAATTAGAGGCGTCAAAACCTTTTCTTGAACTTTTAGGTCCAGTATAACATAAGTAACTTTCCTCAAGCACTGCCTAACAAATGACAATCATGATAGGACTTAATTGAATCAGTGACAAACTAAGTAACCCTTAGGATTCTCGTAAAGCCTTACCAAACCTTGAAGGAACCAGCTACCAAGCCATAAGAGCAACTCTGTTTGTTTGAACACCTTAGCTAAGTGCAAAATCAGACTTAGAACACTCTCTTAACCTATAAAACCAAAATAACTCATAAAAATTCGAAAACATTTCAATTTTGGCTTCATAATAAACATGGTAGTGGACCACAAAACCTTTTACCTCCTTAGGAGCTAAAAAATTCCACTTGGCGACTCCACAATACTTAGCAGACCTCAACACTCCACTAGGAAGAACCCTTATCATTATAATATCATTCAAACTCAGTCAGAGGACTGTAGGATTAAGATTTGTGTAAACAGATTATTTAACCTCTCAAATATTGTCATACTTGGTTAAACTTTTCTTGTTATTTGGGTCTAAAAATACAACATAGTGGCTTCTAAAAATATTCACACTAGAGCCCATCCAAACCCTAATCCACCTGAGATAGTTGATAACCCAAAAAGTATCCTTTGGAAGTTTCCTAGGATTAAATTATTGACTGTTTTCAGATCACCCTTGAGAGCTAATTCAGTCCCAGAAAATCTTTCAGCTCTATAACAATCACAAGCTGACCTAGTAAACCCATTTAGAACCAGGTCATTTGATGATATAATCCAGTTAGACTCTGAATCTTCGCTTTCATCCCCAGAGACAAGTAAACATCCTGGTAGTAGAGAAATAACACCTCCTGATTTACATTTCCTTCACAACCTAGGTGTCTCTCATCCAAGATCAGCTCAGCAGTCTACTCCTGGTCCATCCACTTTTACTCATCCTACATCCACTGTTCAAACCACCACACCTCAGCCCACTTTCCCTTTTGTAAATACACCTCCACCTCCTGCCATGGCCGCATAGTATGCTCCCCTAGTGCTTCCCGCACCATTAGTCAATCTCCCACAGGACTACTAGTCCAAAATTCCATTTAATGATGCTAACAATGCTACAACTGCATCACAGCATGTGGATAAGATGAATGACTACTTTGACAGAAATGAAATTGACGATGATTCTGTCAAACTTAGATTATTTTCTCAAAGCTTTGGGGGAGAAGTAAGAAAATGGTTTAAAGGTTTAGCCCCCCGCAGTGTTAATAATCTCCAAGCCTTCCATCAAACGTTCCTAAACAAATGGGAAGTAAAGAAGAATCCTCTTCAAGTCCTTGTTGATTACAAAAACCTCCGTAGGAACCCTGGGGAAAGTGTACAAGCCTATTGTACTAGATTTAACAGTGTATATAATGCATTTTCCCCAGAACTAAAACCTCCACAAGGCTCAGCCTTAAACAAGTTTCCTGAAGGATTTGACTCTGACATGACTTATTCACTAAGAGAAATAGATTTTGCAACTCTCGAAGATATGCAAAGAAGTGCTCTTTCTGTAGAAGTGAACTTAATAGAAAAGAGAGCAAGAATGAAAACTGAAAAGAAAGTATCTTTCAGAGAGGAATCCCCTCCTTCTACTTCAAGCTCAAAAATGGAGAGAATGTTGGAAGAAATGATGAAAGAGATGAGCATAATTAAGAAAGCACAAGCAAATCAAAACCAGACTGCACTTCAAAACAATCAAAACAGAAATAGAAATCAGAATTATAGAAGAGATAACAATCAAGATAAGCAAAAAGAAAGTGACCAACAAATTAGACCTCCCTTTCAACAGAACTATGTAGATCAATATGAGGAAGACAGGGAGTTGGAAAGATTGGAAGAATCACATGTAAACTTGATTGGATTAGACAGTGGGGATGATGTTTTCCTCACTGAGGAAGAACAAGGTTTCTTCTCTAATGATCAAAATACAAACACCTATGAAGATTCTGATGACTATAGATTGGGTTTTGAAAATGCAATCATGGAGGTACACAAACAGTATGATCTTAGGAGCAAGGGAAGTATAAAGAATTCAAAAGATAAGAATACTAGCACTGCTGTCAAGAAAAACACAGAAAACTAGCCCAAGAAGACAGCAGAAAAAATCAACAATTCGGCCAAAAAACCAGATTTAAATAAAGACAAGGGAATCCAACCAAATTTTGAACAGAGCACCCCTAGGACTTCAGCTAGTGGTCCTAGTAAAACTATTCCTATCACTAGTTCAAGCAAGGTTCAGCAAATCAAAGCTGCTGAAAAGAATTCAATTGAAAAAACGGATGTAAATATTAACAAGTCAATTATTCCTTTCAGCCTTGAGGGAGAGATTGCTAAGATAAAAATTACCATCCCCCTAGCTGAACTAGTAACCCAAGAAGTGTACAAAAACCAAGTTTTGAAAGCCTTAAACTTAGGAAATGATACTGACACCTTAAACTTAACAGATGACAAACCTGAGCTATTGTTTGGCCCAGAGGTTGAAGGAAAATATCAAGAAGGACCAGTCCCTCCCTTCTATGTCAGCTTGAACATACACGATAAAATTCTACATAATGCCATGTTAGATTCCGGAGCTTCACACAACCTGATGCCCAAAATAGTAATGGAAAGCTTAGGCTTAGAAATTACTAAACCATACAAATATTTGTATTCTTTTGACTCAAGCAGAGTCAAATGTTTGGGTTTAGTCAAAGATTTATGTGTTAACCTAGCTCAGATCCCTGCCAAGAATCTAGTGATGGATATATTTGTAGCTGACATCCCCCCTAAGTATGGCATGCTCTTATCAAGATCATGGGGAGCCAAACTTCAGGGCAGCCTTCAAATGGACATGTCTTATGCCACCATCTCTGTTTTCAACCAAAACAAAAGACTATACAGAGAATCCCATATGAAGTACATGGTGAGCAACATGGAAAAACCAAACAACACTCCAATCTATTCTATTCAATCAAGTTTAGATTCCTTTATCTTGTGTAACAAAGATGAAATTACTCAACAAGGTAAAGAAAACATGAACCCAATCAGTTCACCAGACCAACCCAATCTTACCTCGAATCAACTTCAAAACATTGATGATCAACAGCAACAAGAAAATGAGAATGAGTCAAATATACTTTGGACAATAAATTTCGATGGATCCTGTAATAAAACTAGTGCAGGGGCAGGTGTCTGGATTCAAAACACAAATTAGAGTTTTTCATACAAGTTAGACTTCCCATGCACTAACAATATTGCTGAGTATGAAGCACTTCTCCTAGGCTTACAACTGCTTAAAGAATTAGAAGCCCAAAGGATATCTATTTTAGGGGATTCTAAACTTATCATCAAACAAATCAAAGGAGAATACTCAGCCAAGAATCCAAGGCTTAGGGAATATAGAAATGCTGCCCTAGACCTACTAAAAAATTTTGAAAAATATGAACTCATTTTCATTCCTAAAGCACAGAATCATCTAGCAAATGAACTTGCCTTCATGGCCAGCAATTGCCAAGTGCCTGAAATCAATCAACAACTCAGTATAAAGGTGAAACACAGACCTGCTATACCTGATAACGAATATCACTGGCAGGTGTTTGAATCTGACAAACACATAGATGATTTCTTGAAATCAGAAAATGATTCCAGCATACCAACACCATAAACTAGCCATGAAGAAAACTGTTTGTATATTGAACAAATCCCAGAGGCTGAAATGACGTATCCTGCTAATATAAATCATTGCGAAAATCCATTTGAAGCAGAGGTAGTGAACAATGAAGACCAAGAAGACTTGGAAGTCTTACAATGCAAAAATGATAAGATCCCAAGAGGTCTCACACCTTTAGAACACCTGTTTGATCTCAACGATGCAGCTAAGGAACCCAGAATGGAGCCTGTGGAAACAAATGTAGAAGAACATAACATAGGCAATCTAGTAGAACCCAAGATGATCAAGCTATCCAGCACCCTCCCAACCCACATAAAATTTCTGTACATAGAGCTTTTCAAAGAGTTTAAAGATGTGTTTTCTTGGGAATACAAAGACTTGAAATCATATGATACCAGCATCATCCAGCATAAAATTCCCTTGACGGAAAATCAAAAGCCTTTCAAGCAAAAACTAAGCAGAATAAATCCTCTTTTACTACCTTTGGTTAAGGCAGAAATTGAGAAAATGTATAATGCTGGGATCATAGTACCCATTAGATTTTCAGAATGGGTATCAAACTTAGTTTTTGTTAGAAAGAAAACCGGGGAAATCAGGCTCTGCATTGACTTCAGAAATTTAAACAGAGCCTCTTTAAAGGACAACTACCCCTTGCCCAAAATGGACCATATACTTCAAAGAGTAGTTGGGTCAAGAAGAATATCCCTTTTAGATGGTTTCTCGGGTTACAATCAGGTGTTAGTGTTCCCAAGTGATCAAATCAAGACTGCTTTTACCACAACTTGGGGCACCTTTATGTACGTCAAAATGCCTTTCAGATTAATGAATGCAGGGGCCACATTACAAAGGGCCATGGACATAGCATTCTCTGAAGATATTGGCTATTTTATAATTATTTACCTTGATGACATAACTGTTTTCTCGAAAACTGATGAAGAGCATTTGATTCACCTAAGAAAGGTTTTTGAGAAGTGTAGGAAATTTGGCTTATCACTGAATCCCAAGAAGACCCTCTTTGGTCTCCAAGAAGGGAAACTTCTTGGTCATATAATTTCAGAAGAAGGAATCAAAATAGACCCCACAAGGATAGATGGCATATTGCAAATTAGCCATCCTAGAAGCCTCAAAGAATTACAATCCTTCATTGGAAAGATAAATTTTTTGAGAAGGTTTATTCCCAACCTTGCTGAGCTATTAAAAAACATTACAAACATGCTTAAGAAAAACGTGGGTGTGAAATGGACTTTACCAGCTAAACAATCATTCGAACTGGTCAAACAAGCTCTTACTCAAACACCAGTCCTGATTAGTCCAGATTTTACCAAAGATTTTTACATCTTTTCTTTTGCATCTAAGCATACAATAGCTGCAGTTCTACTTCAAAAGAATGATTTGGGGCAGGAACAACCAATATCCTTCTTTAGTAGGGCCTTAAGAGACGCTCCTCTCAATTATAATATCATGGAGAAACAAGCCTTAGCATTAGTGAAAGCATTAAAGGACTTTAGGGTCTATATTTTACACTCTCACGTAATTGCTTTTGTCACACATACTGTTGTCAAGGACATTTTGAGTCAAGACCCTGATGGTAAAAGGGGAAAATGGATTGCAACTATTCTCGAATATGACTTAGAAATCAGGCCCACCAAACTAATTAAAGGGCAAGGATTAGCAAAACTTATTGCTGAGTCTAACTTCCAAGCACTAGACATGAATATGGTGGATGTGCTGGAAGAAATAGAAGAATCTACCGCCCCTTTTATTGAAGAAACATTTCTCAAATATCCTTGGTATGCTAACATTATTTATGTGCTTTTATATCTAAATGCCCCTCCTTCTTTGTCTAAAACTAAAGCTAGATTTTTGAAACAAAAAGCTTTGAGTTTTTGTATATTAGATGGAGTATTATATTGGAAAAAAGATGTTGGAATTTTGCTTAAATTTTTACTTGAAGATGATGCAGGAAAAATCATGCATGAATTGCATGATGGTGAATGTGGAGGACACCTCTACTGGAAGGCCACAATAAACAAAATTCTCAGATCAGGCTACTATTGGCCTACCCTCTTCCCAGACACTCAGAAGCTGGTCAGGTCTTGCCATAAGTGTCAAATCTTTGATGGCAAGAGAAAGCTCCTTCCCTTACCCCTACATCCTATCAGAGTTGAGGCACATTTTCAACAATGGGGGCTGGACTTCATTGGGGAAATTCATCCATCCTCCTCAGCCCAACATAGGTGGATCCTCACAGCCACTGACGTCTTCACCAAATGGATAGAAGCTATACCTACCAGGAGGTATAATGACTCTGTAATTATCAAGTTTCTTGAAACCCATATCCTATCCAGATTTTGTTGTCCCAGAAAAATCATAACAGACAATGCTGCTGCTTTCAAATCTAAGACTTATATGGAGGTCCTGTCAATGGCAGGATGCTCAAGCATTACTTATGCCAAGAATCCTAAGTTTCAAAGCATTTTTGTTTTACCATTGTAAAAATCATAGTCTAACCATTGCATTCAAAGTTAGAAAAATTCAAAAATACAAAAAACAATAGGAAAAAAGAAAAGAGGGCAAATTGTCAAAACAAGAAAGGTATAGCCCCATACCAAAAAAGAAATAAATCCGAAAGTGTGCAAGCCCAAATGCCACTCCTAAAAAACAAACTTATAATTAGTCAAACAATTTAATCTTGACTAATTAGCTTTAAATTTTTTGCTGATAGGATAGTGAATTCGATCTGCCAAACTGCTTAATCTTGGCTTATCAGTAGATAGTTCAGGTTAGAAATTGAAGGTTCAAACAAACTCAAAATCTGAACCAAAGTTTCCAAAGAAGAATGACTCAAATCTGTTTTATCTTCTGGGTTAAAAAAGATATAAATATCTGGTTCTAATCAACTTAAAACCTGAGCCAGAAGAAAAGCAAAGACAGCTCATAAAAAAGCAAAAACAGAGCTGTGAAGGAAGAGAAGGCCATGATGAGACTTTTAGGTCTTAAGCCTTCCTTTTTGTTTTTATTTTTTGCAAATAATAATCTATGTGTAGCTTGTCTTTATGCCATAGATCACAACAAGTCAAACAACTTAATCTTGACTTGGCTGTTTTTAAATTTCTGTCGTAAAATTTAGAAAATGGAAGTCTCATTGGACAGTTTAATCCCAACAGACAGTAGATTAGGTAGAGAAATATCTGAGCTCAACTGTTTAATCTGAGTTCAGGGAGAAATAAGGAGTAGAAGTAGATTAGTTTTTAAGCTTTCAAAAGAATAAAATGTTTTGAAAAGAGTTTGCCAATCCAAGTGCACTCTGATGAAGAAAAAATGTTAGATAAGTAGGATTGGGTAGGTAGAAAGTTTGTATTAATGAAAGTCCATTGTTTTCATAGCTGCTAAAAAGTTTTCAAAACCAGATCATCCAGCAAAGGAAGGGCAGCTCAATGGATCAGGCACAGGTCAGCCTCCCAGAGAACACTAGATGAGGCAACTAATCAACCTCCCAGAGAATGCAAGTCTGAAGTTCTTGATGCCTTCAAGAAGGCACCATCCCCAAGTGGAGCCACTGTTAGCCACCTATAATATTTTGTTATACCAAAAGGTGGCTAAAATTTTTTGGAGCCTCCAAGGAACAAATTTTATCACTAAAAATTGTTGGCTCTTGAAGTCTCTCTAAGGCCTCATGCCTCTGTTCAGATCCCTTATTGCTGTTTACATCCTAAAAGCCTCTGAAATCCTTCAAAAATCCCAAGTTAAATACTGCTACAGAACCCCTTGGTCCCCTTCCTTTTCTTCCTCACTAACCTCATTTTCTATTCTCCATTTCCCATGAAAAACCCACAATTTCATGTTTCTCCCTTTCCATTTCATTAAAATCCCTTTTATAAGGTTAAAAACCCACTTTTAAACCTTACCGAAACCTTCATTTCCTTCAAGAAACCCTTCAAAAACCATGAAAATACATGTTTTTATGTATAGGACTTAAGCCCCTCGAGCTTAAGCCCTTAGCCCCTTTCTTCCATACGCCCGCACCCTGGAACCAATTTTTAACCCTTTGGCGCTTATCGCAAAGCGCAGATCGCAGAATTTCCAAATTGTTATTTTTAAAACTGATGTATCGCAAATATTTGCGCTGCGATCCATCGTAGATCGCAGATCGCAATTTTCAGTTTTCCTCCAAAGAGCCATCGCAAATATTTGCGCTGCGATCCATCGCAGATCGCAGATCGCAATTTTCATTTTTCCTCCAAAGAGCCATCGTAAATATTTGCGATGTGATCCATCGCAGTTTCCGCCCATCGCATAATGGCAATATCGCATTCTCTCTCCGTCGCATAATCCGCCGTCGCGTTTTCCACTTTTGTGATTTGCAATCAGTCCCACCGAGCCCACCGTACGATCCCCTCGCCGCTCATATAAAATGCGCCTTTTTCCTTTGTAAAATTTAAAAAATGTCATATTGTATTGTTTACAAAGGTTTTTCCGCTACCTTCTCCCAACCGTCGATCTTGCGCGATCGACGGCTTAGATTTTATCTTTTTTCACCATTCTATGATTTCTCCAATTAATCCCAACCGTTGGATGATGCCATCCAACGACCCTGCTTCCTCCACACATCCTCCAATGCAGTTTAACCTATAAACACAGGATTTCATAACTTTTGTTTGTATTTTGCAGGGTTTAACGTTTTTCGCTATATTCAGATGAAATTCGAAAGATGAGGGTGACGACCCTCCCTCCTTCGATTTATCAAAGGAAATCGTTCGTAGGTGTCAAATTCGCGTTTTCATCAGTGTTTCATGAGGCATTGATGCTGTATAACCCTGCACAGCCCTGTGTAACAGCGACGCACCAGGAATCCGACACAGTTAAAGAGTATCAGCTGTAGAAGACCAGAAATGTGCGAGCAGAGAGAATTGAAGACAGTTTTATGGGGATTACGGCTAAGACTGTTATCAAAATCCTAATCCCCCAATCTAAAACACGGTCTGCAGAATACCTAAAGTGTTTTAGTGACAAAAAACCCTCCACCGCCACAAAAAGGAGGCGAATTGATTCCTCCCAGCAACTAAACGCCACCTGTTGCCTCAAACCTTTCAAACCAGGGCCGAAGTTATTGCAAAGGAAGATGTTTTGCGTCAACGCAGCCAGGGAGTTACTTCTGCAAGGAAATCAATGCAGAAAATATCTACAGAGTTACTCCACACAGCACACAGAGCCTCAAAGTCAAATTAAGCTCCCTCCGAGCTTTGATATTTATTGTAAACAGATAATACAGCGATCCACCTGTAAACTTCTCCATCGAGCCCCTCAAAAGGCCGCGAAGTCTTGAAACTGTATTAATTGTCTTAGGAGATCTTTTTAGATTTCACTTCCTCATTATTCTATAAATACCTCTGTAGAAGAAGAGAGGTTGTTGGTTGTTGGTTGTTGTTTGATTACAAGCTGTAACACTGAAAATCTCCGAAATAAATATACAAGTCTGTTGAAGTTGAAAAACAAATTAAAGTCTTGGATGTCTTGATGATGTTGTTGCATGCTTGTTCCTGAGAAGGCTCTATCATTGGATCCATGAGCTTGGATGTTGGTGAAGTATTCTGAACTGTTTTATGTTTTCCCCTATTTTCATTATGTTCCATAATTTCTTACTATAGTAGGTTGAAAGTTTTAGGCTAAGAAATGACTCCTGGAAGCACCTTAGACCTGTTCACCCTTCACTGTTTTATGTTTTCTTCTGCTGAATTATTTTAGAGGCTTTAAAATTTCTCTTTAGTCTTCATGCTCGTTTATTTCTATAATAGCTCAAATAGTTGGTTGCAGCATGATTTATGGTTCTCCCTGCTTGTCTGCCATCACTTGAAAGCTGTTATTGAAGTCTCCCTTGAAGTACCATTGTTTTAAGTTAATCAAAGAGGTCAGTTTTGATCTTGCCCTTTGCCATTACTTGAACAGTTGTTTTGAAGGTCATTATAGTTGTAAGCATAGATGTTATTTAGGTGTTCCCTCTTCTCTAAATGCAACTATCAGTGAATCTTTTATGTTTTCTAAGTCCTTTAAAATAAAATCTTTGAGGAAATAGGGAGTTCCCCGAATCTTAGATTCCATTTTAAAAGTTGTCTTGAAGTCATTATTTTCTTAAAGAATGTTTGTAGAATTTATGGTTAGCCCTGTCTATCAAATATCTCTTTATTGTTAAGTTATTTTTTCAAGTTCCCTTTGTTGAGAATTAAAATTCTCTTTCCAAATCATTAATGTCCATCTCATTCCAAAACAAAGGATCCTGTGGCCAAGTTAGATTTGCCCTTTGATATCCCATATCCATTGATGAGTTTGTCATGACCTTATTTTGACTCCATAGCCCAATGAACCAGATACTTTTTCTTTCTGTCTATCTTTCCTATACATTTCATGTTCTGCTGTGTCAACTCAATCCAACCAAACAAATATCTGCACTTAATAACTAGTCTAAAATCCATATTCAAAGCACACAAGATAAACCTTTGCAAAAAAATATTTGAGAGATCCCTCTCTGAGAACATGAGGACTAGATCCTAGAACTCTAAAGATTGGTTCTGATGTTGCCTTGTCTTTTGATTTTCCAAACTGTCAAAACATGGGAGACCAACATGCGGAAAGGAAGGGCACTACAAAAAGGACTGTAGATCTAAAGCTCCTGAGAAAGGAAAGGGATCTGATGATGCTCCTTCTGCAGAGGAAAAAACCACCTCGGATGAAGGTGGGGACGTGTATTTGGCTTCTTCTTCAAATACACATGTAGATCATGAGTCATGGTTGATTGACTCAGGTGCATCCTTTCACTTCACTACCCATAGGGAGTGGTTCTACGAGTATTAGAAATATGATGGTGATGTCTTCCTAGGGGATGATAGGAAGGCCAAAATCATCAGACGTGGAAAGGTAAAGTTGAAGCTACAAGGTGGAAGGATTAGAACACTTCCTGGTGTTCTGCATATTCCTGCATTGGCCAGAAATCTGATTTCTGTAAGCAAGATGGATGATGCAGGTGTAAAAACATTGTTCGAGAAAGATTCCTGCAAGATGGTTCGGGGAGCACTGGTATTAATGCATGGAGTTCGGATTGGAACTCTGTACAAGCTACAAGGTAGCACTATTATTGATGGGTGTAACAGTTCTGTGGTTCTTGAAAGTGGGACAGAAAGCTTAGCTATCTCTGGAGAAAAGACCATGCTATGGCATCAAAGGCTTGGACATATTGGAGAGAAGGGCCTTCGGATACTACATAGAGATGGTATGGTAGAAGGTATGTCTAATTTTTCTCTGGATTTTGATTTCTGTGAACATTGTGTATATGGGAAGCAGAATCAGGTGAGTTTTCCTTCTGGTGCTAAGAGGGAAAACAAGATATTAGAACTTGTGCATAGTGATGTGTTTGGGTCTGTGTCAGTTCCATCACTGGAAAAGTCTGTGTACTATGTTTCATTCATAGATGATTTCTCAAGGAATACATGGATATATTTCTCGATGAAGAAATCTGAAGTCTTTGACAAATTTAAAGAATTTAAGGCTCTGGTGGAAAACCAGACAGAGAAGAAGATAAAGGCATTAAGGACAGATAATGGTGGGGAGTTCTGCAAGAAGGAATTTGAAGAGTTCTGTAATAAGTGTGGTATAGCATGACAGAAGACTACTCCATATACACCTCAGCAAAATGGAGTTGCAGAAAGAATGAATAGAACATTGATGGAAAAGGCAAGAAGCATGCTCAGTGGTACCGGGTTACAACAAGAATTTTGGGTAGAGGAAGTGGATACTGCATGTTACTTAGTTAACAGATCACCTTCATCAGCGTTGGAGGATAAGACCCCACATGAGGTATGGACTGGTAAGAAACCCTCTCTTTCACATCTAAGGGTATTTGCATGTGATGCATATGTACATGTTCCAAAGGAGAAAAGGACCAAGTTGGATAATAAATCTGAAAGGTGCATCTTTATTGGGTATAAGGATGGTTTAAAGGGTTACAAACTTTGGAACCCAGAAACAAGGAAGGTTGTGTACAGCCGAGATGTGGTGTTTAGAGAAGTGAAAGATGTTGTTAAACATGAAGTCCTATCAAAGGAACCTGAAAAGATAGAGTTTGAGCTAAAGGAGGATGAATCAGACTCTACAATAGAAGAAGACTCGGAAGATGAAGAGCCACAAACTCCAGCTTTGAGAAGATCAGTTCGGGAAAGAAGGCAACCAGAAAGGTATAGTCCATCTGATTTCTGTTCAGGTTTTTCCTTAACTATAACTAATGATGAACCCAGAACTGTGAGGGAGGCAGTAGATTCAGAGGATGGAAAACTCTGGAAGGAGGCCATGGTTGATGAAATGGCATCCTTGCACAAAAACGATGCATGGGATCTGGTGGAGTTGCCGGCTGGAAGGAAGCCCATTGGGAGCAAATGGGTGTTTAAGAAGAATATGAATGTAGAAGGCAAGGTGGAGAAATACAAAGCTCAGTTGGTAGCGAAAGGTTATTCCCAGGTGCCGGGAATTGATTTTGGTGATATTTTTTCTCCTGTTGCCAAAGTTACTTCTATTAGATTACTTTTATCTGTTGCTGCTGCATTTGATTTTGAGATAGAAAAGATGGATGTGAAGACAACATTTCTTCACGGGGATCTAGAAAATGAGATCTGCATGAAGCAACCTAAAGGCTTTATGGTGAAGGGTAAGAAAGAACTGGTATGCAGGTTGAAGAAGTCTCTGTATGGGTTAAAACAGTCACCAAGGATGTGGTATCAGAAATTTGATACCTATATACGGGGACTTAGCTTCACCAAAAGCAAGGAGGATCACTGTGTTTATTTTAAATTAATTGGTGACCGTGTTATTTATTTGGTCTTATATGTGGATGATATGTTGTTGATTGGAAATGACAAAGAAATTATCCAAGATTTGAAGACCCAACTGTTCTCCAAATTCGACATGAAGGATCTTGGTGCTGCAAACTATATTTTGGGTATGGAAATTAAGAGAGATCGGGCAAAGAGGAAGCTCTGGTTAAACCAGAGGAAGTATGTCGAGACTATATTGCAGAGGTTCAATATGCAGGATAGTAAACCGGTGAATGTTCCTATTCCTGTAGGTGTAAAGCTGTCTGCTGAACAGTGTCCCAAGACACAAGAAGAGGAGGAGTATATGTCCCGTGTTCCATATGCAAGTGCAGTGGGTAGCCTGATGTATGCAATGGTCTGTACTAGACCAGACATTGCACATGCAGTGGGAGTATTGAGCAGGTTTATGTCAAACCCGGGGAAGGAGCATTGGACAGTAGTGAAGCGGGTTTTCAGATATTTACGTGGCACTAGTGATTATGGCTTGTGCTACCAGGGAAGACCAGGATTGGAAATAATGTTGGACATTCGTGGTTTTGTTGATGCAGACTGGGCTGGAGATCTGGACCAAAGAAGATCTACAAGTGGGTATGTGTTTAGCTTATTTGGAGGTGCAGTCAGTTGGATGAGTAAAAGACAGTCTGTAGTGGCGCTTTCAACTACAGAGGCAGAATACATAGCAGCCACTCATGCAAGCAAGGAAGCAGTCTGGTTGCAAAGATTGTGTTCAAGTATGGGGTTGGTACAGCAAGCTATAAGGATAGGCTGTGATAGCCAAAGTGCAATTTTCTTGGCTAAGAACCCTGCTTATCATTCAAAGACAAAGCACATTGATGTTCAATATCACTTTGTTAGAGATATGGTTGAGGCTAAAAGGGTGTTGATGGTAAAGGTGGACACTTTGAAGAATGTTGCAGATGCATTGACGAAGTCTGTGAGCACTCAGAAGTTCTCTTGGTGTAGAGAAACAATGGGTGTTGAAGAATTGGGCCAATGACTAAGCTCTCTTGTGGTCCCCTGTGGAAAGAAAACAACAAGTGGGAGAATGTTGGGTATGTGTTATATTCTTTCCACGACTAAGCACGCGTGGAGGGGTAAGAGGGGGGGTGATAGCCTCCCCTGTCGAGGTCTGGGGCAGTGCCTCGGCGAAAATTTTTGGTCCTTAATTTCTAGTGGGTAGTCCGCGTCCATGGTTTTGTGCATGGTTTTGCACATGGTATTGGGGCACGATGGTTTTCGGCCCCTGGTATTTTTGTAGATCCGGTCAAGAGAACTACGGTTATGTTCTAATCCAGGGTTTATGGATTGGGGTTTATGTATGCTTCGGCATGTATATATATGTGTTGTAACACTAAAAGGAATATAATGAAAAATCAAGCTGGTCGTCCCGATTTGGGATCCAAGGGAAAATCTATGTGTTTATCTTTTTTATGGTTTATGCTCTTGCTATTGTTTATCTTCTATTATAAGATTCATGAGTAGATAATTTTTGTTCAGGGTTAAAACCTACAACCTTTCTCCTTTCTGTACAGCACTTTGGCTTGAAGCCACAGGCTGAGCCAAATATCTTGCTTTGATACCACTGTAATATTCCAAATCAGAAAATTAAGAAAAAATTGACAAAATATTGGTTATGAAGCATCAAAAAATCTCATAACAGATTTTATAATTCATATCCTTCAATAAATAAAATGTAATCAACTTTATACAACGTTTTATGGGCAAAAAGGTGGGGAAAAGTGATGAATTTGGCCCTAAAATGAGTGTATTCAGAGCTCTATGTAAAAATAAGGGAAACAGCTTTGGTATATGTTATCTTAGGCTATATGGAACCTCCATGGAAATTTTCAGCAAAAAAAAATGTGTTTTTCTATGTTAAACAGTTCCTCCATTCCCGACTAGGCTAGAAGACCTTGTTTTCCCATGACTTGGAGTATGCAGAAATTACTGAAGCTTCTACAACGTGATTTTATGAAGCTATTAGCTGATTTTGTGCATGAAAATCAGTATGGAAACTTAGAATAATATTCAAACAATTTATATTAACAAAAAAAAATCTTTTCATAAAAGAAGGCCCCAAAAGAAGTGCTGCAACACATGAGAAAAGACTGCAGAACCATGACAGCATTATTTTTAGGGCTGAAGTAGCAATTTATTAATTCTTCAGATATAGATCAGATCTGTACATAAAAATTTAGATCCAATATAGATCCATGTACAAGAAAGGCCGATCTATACATTCCCCTTGGGGTTTTGCTCAAAACATGAAGCACCGGAAGTAGATCTGAGATCTAAGACTTCAGATCTGTAGAATGATTCAAAATTTCTGAATAATACAATTTCATAGCAGATCATATTTGAAACAAATATGGATTGGATGGCCAATCCATGTATCACCACAATGAGAGGAAGAACCCCAACACCGGAGATCTCTCCTTGAAAACGTACGCAAAACACCTTGCAGCTGTAGATTTGCAAATAACGCTGTCTTAGGGAGAGGAAAAATGTTGTAGCTTCTGAGAATGATTTGGCCTAATGCCAATATGTATTTTTGAAGTACAATCAGCTAATGAACTCTCCCAGGAGGTTAAAAGACAGACTCACTAAGAAGAGCCACTGCTATCATCTAGATCTTAGCAGATCTAGTCCTCCACTTGTTGCAACTCACAAGGAAAAATCAACCCACAATAGGAGCATCGTTGTATATGTAAGTGCTGAGTCCCAAACTTGCATCTTTCCTATATACCTTTCTAGACTTTTTCCATTTACCTGGACCTCCTAAGTCATCAACATCATTGCATATTAATCATAAAAGAGCATTTAAAGTGGTTTTTAACTATGTTTTGTGTCTGCTGTTTGAATTAGATTTTTTCTCATTGAGCTGCGGAATCTTGTCACTTTCCGCAGCTGCTTCAACTTTCCGCAACCATTTTGTTAAAGTCTATATTGCAGGTGTCTTCAGGAAAATCAAGTCACATGGGCAAGTTGGAAATGACATGGATATGGACCGAGTCCTATTGGCTCAGTCGAATTCACCAAAGAAGGTCGTGGTCAAAGGTAGTCAAGCGGTGGTCAACCTAAGAGTCCTACGGTGACAGAACTCCGTTTTTCACCACGTGAAGACTTGCGTGGCCGTTCCATGATCCCAGGGGACATATCAACACCTGTGAACTGCTCCATAAGCCAAATCCAACAGCCACCCTCCATAGATTTAATCTTCACGGCAGCCATAATTCTATATTTCTGGACGTGGTTGTTCACGTGTCTTTTATCAGCGCAGATTTTAGGAAAGTAGTTATGTCATCCTCTGTTATAAATAATGTGTTCTCATACGCATAGTAGTTAGCTTTTGTAATGTAATTTTGCTGAAAAGAAAGCCCACTGTGCCGTGACATTATTTCCTTGTTATGACTACGTTTTGAATACATGAGAAGACTCTGTTCATAAGCATAATTCGTGGTTGATAGCTGTTGCCCGAGGATTGTGCAGAGGGCCCCTGCACACGCCGAGGTTTTGTTTATTGCTGTATAGTTTCATGCTTTATTTCCTTACGTTCATTATGCCATAGTTATTCACGTGTATATATTATATCTCTTATGGCATTAACGTTTTATTTCTGTCCATAATTTTTCATGCTTTATACTATTGTTAACTGACCAGTGTCTTTGTTCCAGATTACAGTAGGCAGCCCGGGAATTTGCACATAGTTTTACAATGACCAATGACATGGAATCAGTCTTGTCCTTCTGCTGATTTATTTTTCTTAACTTTTAATTCCAGCACTTTTTTATTTACTTCAGTTTTGTACATTTTCTTTATTATTTAGATTAGATATTAAATTACTCATGTCATTTTCAGTTACCTCCGAAAGCCATAGCGAGACTAATGGTGAGGGGTTAGAATATGAGTTGATGTAATTTGATTTTAGCTTTACTTTGCTTGCAATTCTTGGATTTATTTGAGCATAGTTTCTTTTGTATTTAGACAGCAGCAAGGGTAATGGGTTTCATGATCAATAGTTCACTGTTTGTTTGACTAATATAGTGGCACATTTTCATTTTATTTTAGGAATTAATTTTGTCATTGCATGTTTTAAAACCCTTTTTAAGTTTGAAGTTTGGGAAATCATTATAAAGGACATCATTGCCTTGAACATTTATATCCATACTTGTCTTTTAGAATTTCCATCTCACATTAGGAAACCAACCAAGATAAAAACCCCCAAAATAAATAAAAAACCCAAAAACGACAAAAAGTAAGAGATAGGTTATCTTGCACATATAGTGCGCCACACTTCGTCAGCTTACGAATCCTGGATTGACAAATTAATGTAGCAATTTAGGACACACTAAATTGACCAAACATTTTGGCGCCGTTGCCGGGGAAGTGTAACTAGGTAGCCAATTTCTTAAAAAAAAAAAAACAATAAAAAGAAGGTAAAAATTGATAACTTCTTGAAGTATGCTCTCCTCTTGCACCTAGTGTGATCTGGAGGATCAGAAAAGAGAGTTATTGGTTCAATAATTTCTTAAGTATGCTCTCTTCTTACACTTAGTGTGACCTGGAAGATCAGAAAGAGAATTATTAGCCCAACTTAAAAAATAAAAAATGACATGCATAGAGCAAGAGATTCTAGGGGAAGGTTTATAGCTAGAGCCAAGAGTTCGATTTTCACAACTCCATCTTCTTCAAGGCATAGAAAAGATTCACCACCATCTACCCCTAGCCTTAAGATTCCTAGAATTAAAGGAGCAGCTAAATTAGAGGATTCTCCTACACCATCTACCAAATCTCATTTAGAAGAAGACCCTTTCTTTACTTCTACAGGAGAGTATATTGTAATTAAAGAAGTAGAATCACCTAAAGAAGTAAAGGAAGAAACTATCATGACAGAGGAAGTAGTAGATGGATTCGGAGGTATAGGTAGACGTAGAGGAGGAGGAAATAATGGAGGCAACAATGGTGGAGGTGAAGGTAATAATGGAAGAAATAGGGAAGGAGACAACTCGTTTGGATTCCCTATAGTTGATGAGGAAACTCATACAATGATGAAAAACATCTCACCATCTGTCCTCCCCAACTTTTATGGATTGCGAAGTGAGGATCCCGAAACATTTCTGTTTGAGTTTGAAGTCGTGTGCCAAACCTATGACTATATGGAAGACTCTCAAAAACTCAAACTATTTCCTTCAACATTGAAGGGAGCCGCTTTGAAATGGTTCATGGGATTAGTCACCCAATCTATTAGGACTTGGAATGATATGAAACAAACATTTTTGGATAGATACCTGGACTATTGCATGCCCACCGATCACAAGGATGAGGTATTCAAAATGGTGCAAAAAGAAGATGAAAATTTGGAGGATTTACTTGAAATATTTCAATACAACTTAAAAAGAGCAAAGATGAGCAACTTAGATGAGGAAAATTTGAAAGCCCTTCTATTAAAAGCCATCATAGATGAATGGATAGATATTTTAAACATGATGGGGAAAGGAGACATTTCTCAACTTCCACTTCGTGACATAACAGAACTATGTGTCCATCTCTCAAGGGGAAAATATAAAACGGGAAAAGGGCCTAGAGATCCTTCTCTTATCAGGGCAAACAAATATGCAACTAGATCAGTAAGTAGGGCAGAGATTGGCAATATGCTTGATGAATTCAAAACTGATATCTTAGGGAGCCTTAGTGAGCAACTAGACACCCTTAAAATTCAAAACAAGCAGAAATCAGAAACTGATGCTCTAGCCATCTTTTGTCCGAAATGTAGGAAGAAACACGCTTTAAGAGAATGTCCCTTGGATGCAAAAGTTGTAGAAACATGTATGATTTTCAGAGAATCATGAGACCAAGGATTGTCCTTCAATTCCTAGACTCAAATCTGTCTTTCAAGAAGATCCAAATTCAGTATAATCTCTCTGTTTTGTTGCAAGAAGACCTTGGCAGGGGCAACAAACTCAAGGGTTTAACAATCCTATGAATTCTCAACCCCCACCAAATTGGAATCCTTGGAAACAACCTTGGCCCCAACCTCAAAATTCATATCAGTCATGGGTACAAGGTATGCAAAATTGTTATGGGATATTTGCTCAATTTTATCAATATCCTCCATCTTTTCAAAATCAGCAAGCTTCACAACTTCCAAACCCAAATCTACAACTTTCATTGCCATTTCCACAACAACAACCTTCTAAACAAAATCCAAATCCTCAACTCATGCTTCCATTCCAACAAAAGACAAATCAAATTCCAGCTCAGCCATTGCCAAATCCTAACAATAAAAATCCTCAGAATACTTACATGATAGAAGGACAACAATTTCCTACCTATATGATTGTTCCTCTTAATGATGTACAACTCAGGTCGGGTAGAGTTCTATAAAAACCTTCTATAGATGTCCAAGAGCAAGATACCTCTAAGGAGGACTCTCTTAAAGTCAATAAGGGTTCTGAGGAAGCATCTCTTCAAAACTCAAACATTCAGAAAGAGAAAGAAAAGTTAACCCCCACAACTCCTATAGTTGAGCAACCTGCATCTTCATCCACACCTCCTTTCCCTGAAAGATTACAAATTGATAAAGGGGTGGAAAACAAAATCTTGTTGCCTAGCTATGATTTTCTAGATGAATTAAAGAATGTTTGTATCAATATTCCCTTGCTACAAGCCATTAGAGAGATTCCTATTCCAGAAAAAACAATAAATGAGTTGAGTCTCAAAAGACCAGGAAGGAAACTAATAGATACAAGAAGAATCCACCTGGTAGGAAAAATTGCAGATATCATGATGGAAAAAATTACCATGCAGAAGTATGTAGATCCAGGTAGTCCAATTGTCAAGACACATATAAATGGGATAGAAATTCCAAACACATTGATTGACTTAGGGGCTGCTATCAACATTATGCGTAGACAGACTATGGAACAGCTAGAACTTCCTAATCTTCTTTTTACACCTACTTTACTGCAACTTGCAGATCGATCAATTATCAAACTAGATGGTGTATTAAAAGATATTTCAGTCTCCTTAGATTCTTGGGAATATCCAGTAGATTTTATGATT
This sequence comes from Pinus albicaulis, assembly GCA_034641835.2. Taxonomy (NCBI): domain Eukaryota; kingdom Viridiplantae; phylum Streptophyta; class Pinopsida; order Pinales; family Pinaceae; genus Pinus; species Pinus albicaulis. The sequence continues at coordinate 154,615 of JAXQQM020081108.1, read as the reverse complement.
TTGACTCCCAAGAGTAATCTAGGAGGGCACCCACTTATCTTAGGAAGACCTTGGCTAGCCACAGCTGATGCTTTCATTAGTTGTAGATCTGGGGATATGTACATTTCTAATGTTAATTCGACAAAGAAATTCAATTTGTATCCTCCAGCAAAAGCAATCACAGAAGTAGGAGACAATGAATGGGTTGATGATGAGGACACTATACAACCTGTCTTTACCATTTCTGAAATCAGTGAGGATAGTCAAATTCTGAACACATTAGAAAATTTTGAGACATCTTGAGAATATGACCCCACACAATTTCAGTTGGAATCTGACATAGAATATTTATCATCTAGACAAATGTCTCTTTACTCTATGGAAGAGTTTGGTAATTCTGCTATTGAGATTTTTCCAGAAAAAACATTGAATATCAACAAACATTTGGAGAAGTCACAACAAGAAGAACTAACCAGAATCTTGCAAAAACATTCTATTGCATTTGCATGGGAGTATACTGACATGAAGGGTATTGATCCTAAGACTTGCATCCATCATATCTATATTGAGGAAAACAGTAGACCAATCAGACAACCTCAAAGAAGGATGAATCCAAATCTTAGAGAGATAGTGAAAGAAGAGCTCCAAAAACTACTCAATGTAAACTTCATTTATCCAATTTCAGATAGCCGATGGGTTTCTCCTTTGGTTATAGTACCTAAAAACAATGGTAAATGGAGGGTATGCATTGATTATAGGGAATTGAACAAAGCAAATTTGAAGGATCACTTTCCTTTTCCCTTTATCGATCAGGTATTAGATACATTAGCAGGCAAAAAGTACTTTTCATTTTTGGATGGTTTTAGTGGCTATAATCAAATTCAGGTAGCACCTGAAGATCAAGATAAGACCAAATTTACCTGTCCATGGGGGTACTTTTTCCTATCGATTGCTTCCTTTTAGGTTATGTAATGCACCCGCAACATTCCAAAGAGCAGTACTCGGAATTTTTTCTGATCTAATCCATGATTGTGTAGAGGTTTATATGGATGATTTTACAGTTTATGGTAATTCATTTGAAGAGGCAATAGAAAATTTGGAAAAAGTTCTTATAAGATGTAAAGAAACAAACCTTTCATTAAGCCATGAAAAATGCTTTATGATGTTTACTGAAGGGATTGTTTTGGGGCATCATATTTCGGGAGATGGGATTAAGGTTGATAGATCAAAAGTTGAAGTCATCTCCAAGTTGCCTATTCCAAATTGTCAAAGAGATGTTAGAAGTTTTCTAGGATTTATTGGATACTATAGAAGATTTATAGAAAACTTCACTAAAATAGCATCTCCACTCTTCAAACTGCTTACAAAAGACTGTGAATTCAAATGGGATCCTGATTGTCAATCAGCCTTTGAAACTTTGAAAACAAGAATATCTGAAGCACCTATCTTGAGAGGACCAAATTAGAAACTCCCTTTCCATATTTATATAGATGCTTCAGATACAGTTCTAGGAGCTGTGTTGGGTCAAAAGGATTTAGTCCCTTATGCCATTTACTATACCAGTAAAAATTTGACTCCCACTGAGTTGAACTATACTATAACTGAAAAATAATTTTTAGATGTTGTTCATGCAATCAATAAGTTTAGACATTATATAACAGGCTATGAAAATTTTATTCATACTGATCATTCTGCGATTAGATATCTAATGAAAAAACCTGTTACTAATGGCAGAGTGACAAGATGGCTCCTACTTTTGCAGGAATTCAATATTACTTTGTTGGATAGACCAAGGAAAAAAAATACAATAGCTGATTTCTTGTCTAGGATTCAGAATACTAAAGAAGATTCTCCTGTAGAGGATAAGTTTCCTGATGAATACTTGTTTGCAGTAACTACTAATACCCCTTGGTATGCAGATATTGCTAACTATTTGGTTACAGGGAAACTGCCTCCACATCTATTTCCAAGTGAAAGAAGAAATATTATTCAGGAAAGTTCAAAATATTCATGGATTTCTAACGAATTGTTTAAAACAGGGCCAGATCTTGTGATCAGAAGATGTGTCAGGGAGGATGAAATACCTGATATCCTCAAGGCATGTCATGATGAACCATGTGGCAGACACTTTGCTGACAAAAGGACAGCCTATAAAATCCTCTCTTTAGGATATTGTTGGCCTTCCCTCTTAAAAGATGCAAAAAAATATGTCAAAAGGTGTGACAGCTGCCAAAGAGTAGGGAAACCTACCCTTTCAAATGAAATGCCATTGCAACCATAGGTACTCATCGAACCCTTTGAAAAATGGGCTTTAGATTTCATTGGACATATTAATCCACCATCTAAGAAAAATAAGTATATATTGGTTTGTACTGATTATGTTACTAAATGGGTGGAAGCCAAAGCATTAGTGTCTGCTACTGAAAATTCAATTGTTAATTTTCTTTATGAGGATATTTTTACTCGCTTTGGTGTTCCAAGAGAAATTGTGACAGATCAGGGAAGCCAATTCACATCCAACCTGGTGGAGAAACTGATGGAAGAATACAAAATCAAGCATAGAAGATCTACTCCTTACCATCCGCAAGAAAATGGTCAAGTGGAGTCTACAAACAAAGTTCTCGAAAGTATCATCACCAAAACTGTTCATCTACATAGAAGAGATTGGGAAGAAAGGCTTTCTGAAGCCTTGTGGGCCTACAGAACTACATGGAGAAATACAACAGGACATTCTCCCTATGAACTTGTTTATGGGAAAGAAGTCCTGCTCCCCATTGAGTTCCAAGTCAAAACCTTCAAGATGGTAGTTCAGTTAGGGATGGATCTATCAGAAGCCCAAAAGCATAGAATGGAGCAGTTGAATGAGCTAGATGAGATTAGACAAGAGGCAATTCTAAGAACTAATCTAGTTCAATATCAAAGAGCTAAATGGCCTGACAAATACATCAAAGAGAAGAAGTTTCAAGAAGGAGATTGGGCATTGCTATTTGATTCCAAGTTTAAATATTTTAAAGGAAAATTTTAGACTCATTGGCTTGGGCCATATGAGATTGACAAGATCTTTAGCAATGGAGCGGTAAGAATCAAGACCATTGATGAATCTCAAACTCCTCTTATTGTGAATGGCCACAGATTAAAGATCTATCATAAGCCACTCTCAAAAGAGGAATTTGTCAAAATATTTCAAGATAATTCTGCAATAAGGCTGGTGAAGGAGAATCCTTCTTCTCAACCAACCTAGCCTTTGTTCTTTTCAGTTTCAAAAAAAAAAAGAAAATTGTAGAAGCCTGAAAACCAATCACTGATTGACAGTCTTATACAGAAAATGTAGGGTGAAAATCAGGAACACTTGACACTCTCTCTCATTTCACAAGTTTTATGACAACCCACTCCACTTCATTCCACTTCATTCCACTTCATTCCACTCCACTTCATTTCATTTCACTCCATTTCATCTATTTCATTTAATTTCACCAATAAAAATTTTCTTTCATGACCATTTTCAGTCAGTCAGTTATCATCTATCCATCTCCATTCACCCAAATAATTGCTGTGTCAGTTTCCGCAGCTAACACTAGTTTCCGCAGCCAGAAGCAGTTTCTGCAGCCACCACTCTGTTTTTTAAAAATTTACAGTCAGATGTTAGTTCAACAATCCTGAAATAAAATGTAGATATGAGGACATATTATGAAGACATGAGGCATTCAAAAGCATCAACGAGGAGAAACTAATTGAAGACTAATGAAAAATGGCAAGAATTCCAAGGTATGAGTAGAAATTTATTTCAAATGGCATTCAAGCACATTTTTACATAGTTATAAACCATAGCTCCATTATATGCAATGATTGCGTTGATAATTACATAACTGTTCCACGATCTCTATATGATTCCCCCACAATCCTTGCATTCATTTTTAAACAGCCTTATAATCAAGCCTCCAGTCTTCACTCGTGTTCGGCTATACTTTGATACTCCACCTGTAATTATGGAACGTGGTTGATTTTACTATGGCTTCTCTCAGCCGCATAAAATCCGTAGCCATTTCATAAACGTGCTTGCGTCTACTCTACAGCCACCCAATTTTAAATACTGCCGGATGCACTTTACCCCCCTTACTGTTCTATTGACCTCACGGCTGCATTTCCACCATGTTCACATAAGCCTTCACCCCATTTTGTTCTCTGTTCTGCTTCATTCCGTGTACCTATTCTCTGATATCCGCTTACAGTCAATGGTCTCCTTCATAAACCCTGTTCATTTCCGCTAATTCAGCCGTCTTACCTCCGCCAAACCCTAGTTTTAAAGAACAGAAGGAAGGATGGGTCGGTTGTTGAGGGCAGAACCAGAGGGACCCAAATTTATGGAAGGATACCCACAAGTCAAAGACATATTGAAAAAGGAAAAATGGCTTCGGTTTATTCAAAAGTTTAAAGGCTACAATAAGGAGGTAACAAAAGCTTTTGCGAGGTCTTTCAACGGCCTCGAGGTGGAAATTGGGGACCTCAAATTTACAATGACTGAGGCATCCATAGTAGCTGCTACAGAACTCCCTCAAGAAGGTGAACGCTGGTTCAAGAACAAGAGCATTGGCGAGGAAGCCTGGAGAGTGATCCTACGTAACCCAGGTATGGATGTTACCATTTTCAAAAAGGGAATTCCTGTCCATGCTTTAAAAGAAGAGTGGGCCAGTTTACTGTTGATTATTCAAAAGTTTATCACCTGTGAGGGACGTTTTGGATCAATGTACATGTATCATACCCGACTGTTGATGAATTTCCTAGACAACTAGACCCTCAATCTGCCATAATTTTTACTAAACAGTTTGAAAAATATGTCTGTAACCATCCAAAAGCATCTGGGGGACATAGAACCACATTTGTATCACCATGGTCTCATGAAAATCTTGATAGAAAAACAATTAAAAGAGAAAAGGGACACCTGGGAGTAGTTTTTAATTAGAAATTTCTTTGAAGAACCCCAAGAAAACCCTGAAGGCAGTACATCAAAAAGAAGTAGGAGAAAGAGAACATGTGATAAAACTCAAAACACTCCTACTAACACAATTGAAAGAACTAGTAGAGAAGAAAGACTGTCTAAAAGGAGGAAGGAAAAGACTGAGGGTAAAAAGCCAACAAAATCAAAAGAGAAAAGAAGCATTGAGGCTGTGCATCAAACCCCTTTCTCAGAAGAAGACCATCAAGTATTTTCTGAGAGACTAGTTCACCTTCAGGAACAGTCAGCTATGGCCAAAAAGAAAGGAAAAGGAAAACATAATGAAAAAGACAGTAGTCCACAACATGTAAGAAGAAGCACCAGACTTAAAGGAAAGTGGAAGAAATCAAAAACAAAAGGACCCCATTTTATTGATTTGGGAGAAGAAACACCTGAACAAACTCCAGATGGTCGTAGTCCACCTCTTTCTCAGCCAAACGTTGAAACTAGTCCTCAAGATGTTGACATGAGTCCTTTTCGGCCAGATTTTGAAGTCAATTCTCCTCCACAGCATTTTGGGGACAGCCCAAGGAAAACGACACCCGAGATAGATTCAAAGCAGCAAGAGGTGTATGATTACATAGAATCCTTAGAAAGAATAGCCACCGGTCCCAGCACTTCATCCACTCAGCTTCACACAGCACAAGAAGTTCTAGTCCAATTGTTGAAACAAGAAGTCTTTTTTGAGTTGGAGGTTTTAAATAGAAATATTAAAAATGAAAATGAAGCATTAAAGGAGAAAAACAGATTGGAAAAGATTATTCATGACAACACTATGCTACATCTGGGACTGTGGCACAAAAAGAACAGGAAATTGAAGAAGAAATGCAAGAAGATAAGTAGAGCACTGATTAATCTCAAATTCAGATGCTTGATGAAGAAACCCAGGATGTTAGCAGCACCAAGAAAGAGGAGAAGAGGACTGGATGTACTGGCAGAGGTATCAAGGCATATGAATTGAAAGAGAATGATCAAAATTTTGGTTGCATGGGGACATGCAACACCTTCACAGTGGGGGTATGTTGAGTCCCAAACTTGCATCTTTCCTATACACCTTTCTATACTTTTTCCATTTACCTGGACCTCCTAAGTCATCAACATCATTGCATATTAATCATAAAATAGCATTTAAAGTGGTTTTTAACTATGTTTTGTGTCTGCTGTTTGAATTAGATTTTTTCTCATTGAGCTGCGGAATCTTGTCACTTTCCGCAGCCGCTTCAAATTTCTACAGCCATTTTGTTAAAGTTTATATTGCAGGTGTCTTCAGGAAAATCAAGCCACATGGGCAAGTTGGAAATGACATGGATATGGACCGAGTCCTGTTGGCTCAGTTGAATTCACCAAAGAAGGCCGTGGTCAAATTTAGTCAAGCGGTGGTCAACCTAAGAGTCCTACGGTGACATAACTCCATTTTTCACCATGTGAAGACTTGCGTGGCCATTCCATGATCCCAGGGGACATATCAACACCTGTGAAATGCTCCATAAGTCCAATCCAACAGCCACCCTCCATAGATTTAATATTCACAGCAGCCATAATGCTAGATTTCTGGACGTGGTTGTTCACGTGTCTTTTATCAGCGCAGATTGTAGGAAAGTAGTTATGTCATCCTCTGTTATAAATAATGCGTTCTCATACACATAGTAGCTAGCTTTTGTAATGTAATTTTGCTGTAAAGAAAGCCCACTGTGTCGTGACATTATTTCCTTGTTATGACTGCGTTTTGAATACATGAGAAGACTCTGTTCATAAGCATAATTCGTGGTTGATAGCTGTTCCCCGAGGATTGTGCAGAGGGCCCCTGCACACACCGAGGTTTTGTTTATTGTTGTATAGTTTCATGCTTTATTTCCTTACGTTCATTATGCCATAGTTACTCACGTGTATATATTACATCTCTTATAGTATTAACGTTTTATTTCTGTCCATAATTTTTCATGCTTTATACTGCTGTTAACTGATCAGTGTCTTTGTTCCAAATTACAGTAGGCAGCCCGGGCATTTGCACATAGTTTTACAATGACTAATGACATGGAATCAGTCTTGTCCTTCTGCTGATTTATTTTTCTTAACTTTTAATTCCAGCACTGTTTTATTTATTTCAGTTTTGTACATTTTCTTTATTAGTTAGATTAGATATTAAATTACTCATGTCATTATCAGTTACCTCCGAAAGCCATAGCGAGACTACTGGTGAGGGATTGAAGTATGAGTGTGTAGTTTGATATTAGTTTATTTTTCTGCAAGTTAGATATTAAATTGCTCATGTCATTATCAGTTACCTCCGAAATCCATAGCGAGACTAATGGTGAGGGATTGAAGTATGAGTGTGTAATTTGATATTAGTTTATTTTTCCGCAAATTAGATATCAGATTGCTCAAGTTGTTTATGATTACCTCCGAAAGCCATAGCGAGACTAATGGTGAGGGGTCAGAATATGAGTTGATGTAATTTGATTTTAGCTTTACTTTGCTTGCAATTCTTGGATTTCTTTGAGCACAATTTCTTTTGTATTTAGACAGCAGCAAGGGTAATGGGTTTCATGATCAATAGTTCACCGTTTGTTTGACTAGTATAGTGGCACATTTTCATTTTCTTTTAGGAATTAATTTTGTCATTGCATGTTTTAAAACCCTTTTGAAGTTTGAAGTTTGGGAAATCATTATAAAGGACATCATTGCCTTGAACATTTATATCCATACTTGTCTTTTAGAATTTCCATCTCACATTAGGAAACCAACCAAGATAAAAACCCCCAAAATAAATAAAAAATCCAAAAACGACAAAAAGTAAGAGATAGGTTATCTTGCACATATAGTGCACCACACTTCGTCAGCTTACGAATCCCGGATTGACAAATTAATGTAGCAATTTAGGACACACTAAATTGACCAAACAGTAAAATGAAGCTTGGCCCAAGCCTGATAGTGGAAAATTTTAACACAATTATCCTCCAAGAGCTACTCAACGAAGGAGGTGGAATTCCTGAACAGGAAGTCCCAACAAGGGATTTCTAAGCGGACAGACCTTCAAAAATAATGATCTTCAACAACCATTTCCTTGCTACCGTCCTCTTCCTTTTATAAGATAGGAGTCTTACCAAACCCTAAACCACCTTGAATCACTTAACCCTTTTCATAGTAGATCCTCCTTCTAGAATTGTGTTGTCCCTCAAAGAGGTTTATCTAGACTGCACTATTTGACTTGGTCAAGGATGGCCCACTCTTGTGATTTAGACCCATTCACACCTGCAAGAGTTTGTTTAAATATCCCAGATATGTCTTTTTTCACATAGGCATTAATTTATTCTTAGTTTTCAGGAGTTTTACATGTCCTCCTTCACAATTTATTCATCAATCATGAAATGAAAAATAAGCAAGGAAAAATTAATGTTCCTATTAGCTGAAGCTAATTTAGGAACATTACAAAAAGTTCCTCCCAATTTTTTATGAGAGGCATAACCAAAGGGCTCCAAACAATCACATGGCCCACTTCATAAGGAAGCAAGTGATTTAATGTTGTGGTCATATCATATCTTATACTCCTCTTGAAGCATGGAGCATAAAATGTGTGGGGATTTTCATTCCCCATGGACACATCCAACCAATGTGTCCCTCTCCCAAACATGCTCCCTAAAAAGATAATAACAACATCAACATGGGGCATCATAATGAGAATCATACTAGCTTCCATATGTAACAAGGGAGAAGGAAAATGGTCCCTCAAATGCAACCAACACAGTTTCACTCTCAACTGCATCAGAAAATGGCATGATGTGTAGCTTCCCAACCACTTTCTTGCTGCCCCAATCTCCTCACAAGTTTGGAGAAAGTGTAAAGTGTATGGTGCAAAGTGAGCATGCCCTACATAAGATATCATCTCCCTAAGACCTCCTAGGGAGTGGCCATCATCAATACTGCTTATGGCCTGAAGTAGACCATGAAGTCTAGAAGAGAGAGTGCTCCTTCTTTGAGTATTTTCCTACACATATATGGTTGAGTAATGAACATATTCATTATACAAATCATTATTCAACCAAACAGTACCCTTACCATATGATTTTCCCATGCAAATGGAGTGGCTCGTAGATAAATCATCTTCCCTTATCAAAGAGAAAAGAGGTGCTTGTGATAACTCTGCAAATATTTATGTATTTCCTCCATCTCCACATGATCCATGCATCTCCTTAAATGCTGATATATCTCCTCTCCAAAGCCTTACCAGGTGTACCCCTCCATGATTGTGTGGTATGCTCTCATAGAATAGGTGTGGCTGAAGAGAAAATCTTTATGAGATGCTTCTAGTAACTTCTCCTTGAGCTTGGAAGCTCTAGACAAGAAAATCCTACCATGATAGTAGATGACTTCATCTCTGACTAAATATCCCTCCTCATGCAACAGGTCATCCAATATCATACAAGTAGAAATATCCTTGGAATAATCCACCAACAACTGGGATTTCTAATATGGATCTATCCTCCATAGTGACAGTGCTGATGATCTATCACAAAGAATATATGTCATATGGTTGTCCTCCTCTTTGACATCTCCCATGCCAAAGATGCAAGTTGGAAGGCTGCTATCCTTCCCATGCTGCTACTGCCACAACGCAGAATCTGGAATGAGAGTGTGTAATGATGATGTTGGGAGAATTAATCCCCTCTCCTTGAGTCTACCCAAGGATCTTAGCACTGTATCAAGCTCTCCTAAGGCCCTCACACCTATGGAATCAATGAGTGGTGCATCCAAATGTGAAGCATCCCTCATCATCTACTAATCTGGTGGTATCTCGGGTGAAATGCCTCCATGCAATGAGACATCAATATCAAGAGTAGACTGCGTATATGAATGGACAACCTTTTACCTACAATTACTGCACAAATCATTCTACCTATTCTGTGCATGAACCGTCTCAAATAGATAGGGGTGTGTGCTCCTCATCATATGATGCTGGTCATCCTGCCTACCTCCTTCTTTTATCTGCATGGTTTCACAATCTATCAATAATGGCCCATGATGCTCATGGGTTGTGATTTGACCTCTGCATATGAGATCCTGGGGAATTCCTTGCAATGATACAATAATTCCTCTTGTTGGAGCAAGTGCTCCACCTTCCTTTGCATGAGGTGCTAGATATACTCTAGATGTGACAGCGTTGTTGCCCCCAACCTTCTCTTCCTCTTCAATATTAATGGGAAACCTTTCAATAATAGGATCATCTCTTGAAAATAAGGTTCCCATGCCCTCTTCTCTAGGAGTATGAGATAGAGATATTGCCTCTAGCAAGGCATCATGCAAGATGTCAGCTTCTTCAATAGTTTTCTGAAGTGGATTTGAGTTTATAGGTTCTTCCAACCCATGCAAAAGTTTTGTTTGCTTCCACCAAGAATGTTTCAGAATGTTTTCCATCAAACCTTTCCACTAATCTCTTAGTGAAATTTGCATAAGAATAATTATTTGCATTTTTTAATGAAAAGGACTCAAATATCCACTATGCATAGGCCTGTTAGACAGATAAATCCTTCTTGTGGACAAGAATGATCTCCCTAATATCCTAAGGATATCTAGAAACAAAAAATAAAATAAAAACCATTTTCTCTAGACCATTGTGATTTAGAATTATTAATTAACTAAATATGAAGAGATGCTCCTACCTGAAGGTCAATGCGCATTATAATATTCAATCCACTCACTCCAAAAGAGGTCAATTCAACATGTATGACCTGCAATCAAAGACAGGAAAAAGGATTAAAAGCACCTACAAGATATAATAATTCAGAAACACTAATCTATCTTAGTGATCAAGTAATCCAAGAATTAAATTACTCAAAGAGATACATGAACAACTTAATGAGAAAATAGAATCCATTTGTATTAACTTGTGTGATGAGAAGTAACCTTACAACCTTGTTTCCTTGATGTTATATAGGTTCTTTCAGGGTCTTGAATAGTCGTTTCCCTTCAGTTTGGAAAACCTTCGCCTCTCTGAACTAGCATGAAACTATGGACATGAGTATGTGATCGTTCTCATTCCAATGATGCCAAGTATAGAGAGTATGATTTCTTCAATAATTAACCTCAAAACCACCAAGTTCTAAGTACGATTGAGACTGAAACATGATCTCAATTTATAGCAGAAGGGAGGTAGTTTTAGTTCCAATAAGAAAGGGATAAATTCCTCTCATGAAGGGATTAATCTCCAAATACCAAGGGATAGAATCCTTTAATGAAGGGATAGAGGTTCATGAATGAAGGGATTGAAGCTCGACCAGATTATGCTTCTAGAAGCTTCCAGCTAGGATAATATTTGACAAGTTGGGTTTCTAGAACTTACCTTTTCTCTTATTTTACCTTTTATGGGGGTCCGCAGTTTTAATAAGCAGAAAGTGCGGGATGTGCCACAGGTTATAGGGCAAGAAAATGCGGTACCATAGGTAATGACTAGGAAAAGTGCGGAGTTAGGATTTTTAGAGTTTTAATGAACTTTTCTCGAATTCCAAGACTTGGTTTAGGAACTTTATGATTTTGGACCTCTAAGGGAGCATAATATAGGAAATGATGAACCCATAAAGACAGATTACTGTCATGGTGACAAATTTTAGTGTAACAGATTTCCCCCTAAAGTGAAAACTCTGAAGTAGTTCTGAAGAGTGAAGTTCTTTATCATTCCGAGGATTGGGTTGCAGGTGTACCGGTTGAAACCTGGAAAAAAATTCAATGCAAACATATATATGTATATCATCGCTGAGGTAGGAATTCCCATACTCATATAAAAACTAACTACATGTTCTGATACATAAATTATTTTAGAATTACATTAATAGTAGACACAGCATGGACGCAACCATCTGTCATAAGTAATCTATTATATGATGAATAATAAAACTTCTCGCATCCAGGATGGTGGAAACTGGATCCAGGGTCTTGATTTCCGCTTCTTGAACTAGTACAATTCTACCCATGCGATTGATTGTGTCGAAGTCTAACATGGTAGAAACCACTTGATTACCAGTCAATGATGTGAACTGTTAACAAGTGTGAGAGAAACCACCAATAATGATAATGGCTCTCAAAGTACTCAGTACAATCCATGAAGTGTGAATGAATGATTTGAAGTCGAACACTTCACAGAATCATTCGATTGAAGGTCAATGATGCAACTTGTTGTTGAAGGTGAGAAATCTACCATTAGGGCATGCAGATCCCAAGGTACTAATAGGATTCTAGATAAAATTTCTAGATGATGAGTTGTCATTGATATAAAGTGACTCGTCGTAGGAAAGCCCATGACATGAAACCATTAGATCAAGTTTTGAAGAAATATTTGCAAGTATTGACTCAGGGATGGTCAACAAAAACGGAGAGAAATTTTTGCAATGAATGGTTTATTTGAACTGTTCTCTTGAACACATAACGACACTGCAGATGGTTTGGTGACAATTGACCTAAAGCTAATATCCAGAAACTGGCTGAAGACTTTCAATGTGGTTTGATTAACTGAACATGGCCAAAGGATTTTCCCAACCCAGACATGAGTGTGACAAAAAGCGTTGTGTTCAAGAGTGGTATACTTCTTTTTGAAACAAAGTGTGACAACTGGATTCATTTTCTCTCTTTTCCCCCACCATTTTTGGCAAGTACCTCCTTATTTTTGACAAGCTTGAGGAGGATAAAATTTGCTTGTTGTATAAGCTCATCCTTCGGATGAGTACAACTTAGTATTAAAATAGAACCCTAATAAGGAGTGGTTCGTTCCTGTTTGTAATCGACAGGTCCTTTACTATTAAGTTTTAACTAGTCCAGTATAGGTGAAACTCGATGTTTTTCAATTTTAGGGAGTCAGAAGAAAAGATTAAGAAAACTTCGTGAGTGTAATTTTTTGTAAATTTAGTCTCTCGAGCCCGAAAAATGATAAAATAATGCAAGAGAGAACTCGATTGACCATGATTAGTCAATGTATACCTTTTTTGTAAATAGTCCATTTCATTTTGGAAAAGGGGTAAACTTATACTGAAGGGACGACTGTTCATTTCCTTTAACGAGTTCAAATAGTCAAGTACTCGACAATATTCTCATGTTTAGAGAGTCTGAAAAGGGCTTAAAAGAGAACTCCAGGGTTTCGCTTTTTCGTAATTTTCAAGAGCCCGAAAAAGTGATAAAAGTGTACTCATTATCAAAATGATTGTTTCATCAGAAAATCCTGTATTCTGCACAAAAAATCGAAAAATTAAACATACATGTTTTTAATAATTAAAAATCATTAGAAAAATAACTTTTCAAAGTGGAAAATAAATAAAATAATATTTTATTTATTCAAAAAATCTTATAAAAAGTAGTTCAACAAAGTCATTTTTACCATTTGTATCCAGAGTTGAAAATTGAGAGCCTTTGGTAGAAAAAGTTCCGGAGGTGATAATAGAAAAATCGACTGTTCAAATCGAAAATCGTCAAATCCAGGTAATCTACAACACTCTTCTATTCATTTTCATCCGTTTAGATTCTCCTTTTAAGATTTGAAATCATTTTTTGAGAGGAAAATAGGTTGAAAATTTCACTCTCGGAGGTCTGCAGGTTATACATACAGTACCTGCGGAACCCGATAATTTTCCTTAGGGAAAATTATCGAGCTGCTGCACTTTTTATGTAGAGCACGTGTGGACGTTCACATTTTCTCAGGAAAAAAAGTACAGAGGCACCGTGAACAAAATTAAAAAGATAAATTCTCTCAAAAATAGCCAAAAATTTCCATTATGATTTCTTCTAATCTTCAAATGCGTCCACTTGCAGATTATTCACAATGCTGGAATAGATAGAACATGAGCACGAAGAGGTAGATGAGGAAACCATGAATAATCTGACCACAATGTGTGTGTCGAGAGTTTGTTGATTGTACAAATTTTGGGAAATTCAGGGCATGAGGGTTCAAGTAGAGCTATTGACGTGGTTCATGAACAAATGGGATGTCCAAGAGCAATGTTTTATCATTGGTGATAACCAAATAGAACTTGAGCTGGAAGATATTTACTTCCTCATTGGTTTATCCAAAAGAGGGGAACATATATCTTTGTTTGGAGCTAGGTAAGGTGGCTTGCCTATTGCTAGCTATAAACAAGAATTTTTCAATGAAGAAGCTAATCCCAAAGATAACTGTATTGATATAAAAACCATCATACATCTTCAACTTAAAGAGGTTGCGTTCATAGTAACCAGATTATGTGGGAGTGCAGCTCCACATGTTGCTACCAAGTCCCAAATGCAGAAAGTGGTTAAATTCTTTAGAGGCACCATTTTAAATTGGTGTGAAGTGGTATTACCTAATATGAAAGGCCAATTGACCAGAGCTAAGAAAACAAAGTTGAAAAACTTTGGATATGGTGCTATCTTGGTTTCTTTCGCTTTGGAGATGATTCCATCCCTTGCCCCTGATCTTTTCTCAGTTGATCCTAGTGAGATTAGAGAACCTCTCATGGTATGTTGGGTGGCACTGATGGCCCATCATGGTGATGGTTGTCAGATAGTTTGATTCACATAGGCATATTTTTATTGGTTTCAGAACCAAATCTTCAACATTGAATATTTCCCGTATGTAGGGATAGATTTCCTTGGTATTCCTGAGATGTCCCTAACTCCAGGGGCGCAATGGGACGCGTCAGGTAAATAAAACATTTTGATGTGTTTTAAATCTAATTTTTATTTTTATTTTTCAATCATCCAATACTGATGACAGAATTTTAAATGCATATGTTGTTCCACGAAGACCAGCCACTCTTCATTGCTTCGAGAGGAAGCAAACAGAGCCTGTCGCACCGCCACAAAATCAGGAATCAGAAATCCTTACTGACTTAGAGCACAACCTAGAGAGGTTGACTATAGATGTCCCATCGACATCGAAATATGATATTCCTCTTCGTCTCCAAAGACACGTTACTAGTGTTCCTGGTCAGTTTAGGAGATTCCTGCATAGGGTGGTAGGGGCGATAGTTTACTACCATGATCATCACAATGGATAGTGGATGATCATTGTATACTATTGTATTTTTTTGTTTTTTTGTATCACTATTTTTCAGATCATAAGGTGTTTTAAACCTATTATTGCGGACCATGTAATATTTTTTGAAAACACTACTTCTATCTATGATATTACTACCTTTTCCAGCTATCTTGTTCAACACATATCGAATGTTTTTTTTTGGTTTACTATTTTAGTGTTGCAAATGTCTATTTATAACATTACTAGCTATTGCATTAAATAATGTGTTTAAATTTCTTGGAATCTGTTGATATTTGATGTAATAAAATTTCCTTTCCAAGAGACAAACCTTCAAAAATAATCTCAATAACATTGTATTTTTAATTGTGTATACTCTATTTAAATGCAGTACAATGAGTTCCAAATCTAGCCTAATGATCAAATGCCAAATGCCAAATGAAATGGCATCAGATAAGAACTCAATTACTTCTCTATATTCTGGAACATTATTCGTTGTTGACCAAGGCTTACCCCATGCATAGAAACTAACTTGTTATTGGGTGAATAAATAACCAAGGTTGCGGAAGAAATATTCTGTGTAATACGACAGGCACCATCAGGAAAACCAATGTACATTTGAAGGGATTTCAACCTCTGCAATATCAAGAGTAATCAAGATAAGCAGTGATAGAAGTAAAAGAAAACTTAAACTAGACACACTCATTTAATCTAAGGCATCTAACTAGAAAAATAACTAATGTGCAAGTAATATCTTCACACAAGAATCAAGCACAATATCTCTTCAGATATAGCCCATTTCTAGGTTTATCTAAGGAGACTTCATCATAATCAGTCGATTCATAAGCCCCTTTTGCAAGCACTCACTTGAAAATATAAGGACCATGCCACATTGGTTCAAATTTCCCAGCTCCTATCTTATCATAAGCTTGATCATATACCAAAACTAGGTCTACTTCTGAAAAAACACGAGGTGTAACACTTTGATCGTACTGAGCTTTAACACATTTTTTATGAGCTTCCGCTACTAATGTAGCGGTGCGTCGAGTCTCATATAATTGTGCTAAGTAAAAAAAGTGTTTTTCCTCTTCAGAAGTAGCAGTTGGTAACTCTATGGCTAATTGGAGTGATGGTATTTCGCATTCAATCGGTAACACAACTTCTAAACCATAAACCAATTGAAAAGGAGTGAATCTTGTTGCAGTTTTTGCTGAGGTTCGATATGCCCAAAGTGCTGAAAAAAACATGGTATGCCAATTCAATTTATGAATTCTGATTATCCTTTTAATCATGGTGGTTAAAACTTTATTAACGCTTCAACCTGACCATTAGCCTGTGGGTAATTTGGAGTAGAGTTATCATGGAACCGGCCAAGTTGGCCGGAAAGTTCGGTCATCATTATGTTTTGAAAATGACTCCCATGGTCAATGATAATAGCTTTGGGTACACCAAAACGAGCAATTACATGATTGAATACAAACGTAGCTGTAGTTTTTCCATCTACTGCAAATGTAGGCATCCCCTCAACCCATTTGGTAAAATAATCTACTGTGAGAATAATATACCCATGCCCCCTGGCCGAGTCATGGTTACATGTAATGAAATAAATGCCCCATTTTGAAAAAGGACCGACAAAAATTATGGGGTGAAGAGGTGCTAGTGGTGCACACATTTTTCGATCAAATATCTCATAGTTGTGGCATTTTCAGACCATGAGAATGCAATATTTGAATAATGACAGCCAAAAATAACCAGCGCATAATATGTTTTGGGCTATGGCATACCCAGATATATGACCACCACATGCTTCAGAGTTGCAGTCATTCAAAACTCTTTCAGCCTCTTCATGAGTTAAACATCGTCGAAATACGGAATCCACACCATGACGATAAAGTGTGTCTCCAACAATATTGTATTGCTGAGATTGGTAACAGATATTTTGTCGATTTGAGTGTGAAATTTCAGGCCAAAAATTTTGGGTTTGGAGATAAATGATGATATCTCCATACCGTGGATCTAATTTACTGATAAGAAACAAAGATTCATCAGCAATTGGATGCTCTACCACAGTTTCTGTCTCAGTATTTGGGAAGTCACGCATAAGTTCTATTAACACCAGTGATTTATTTGATTTGGATTTTTTGAATTCTAAATAAAACTCCTGAAGGATAACAATCCATTTAGAGTATTTTCGCCTGAGTAATTGTTTAGCCAGAGTGTACATCATCGGGTTGCAATTAGATATCGCGGTTGTTTTTTGTAACAATATGTAATGACAAAATATTTGGATAGCTTGAACTGCTGCCAAGGGTAATTTTTCCACATGTGAATATTTAATCTCGGTTGGATTGAGATTCTGACTTAGATAGTAAATCACATGCTCATTGTGTAATTCATCCTCTTGAACTAATACCATCGCAGTGATAGAATCATAGGTTGCTAGGTATAAAAAGTAATCATGGTTGTAATTTGGTGGATGCAATAACGGTGCATGCATCAACACATGTCTTAAGGCATCAAACGATTGATCAGTGATCTCATCCCAAATGAAAGGAACATTCTGTTTCAAAAAATTGGTAAAACCTTTTGTTAACTCAACATAGTTTTGGATAAATTATGCAGAAAGTCTGCTTTCCCTTGCAAACTTTGGAGTTGGCAAAGTGTGTAAGGAGAAGGTAAATTGGTAATAGCCTCAACCTTCGAGGGGTCAACATGAATGCCTGCTTTTGAAACAATGAATCCTAGTAATCTACCAGATTACACAAAAAAAACACATTTATGTGGATTCAAGCGAATCTTATAATGCCTACATCTCATAAAAATTGCTCGTAAATGAGTAGGATGATCTTCCCTGTGTAATGAATGAGCAGGTAAATCATCGAGATAAGGCTACACAATGTGTTTAATGTCATGAAAATCATAAGACATTTCCCTTTAAAAAGTTGCACCAGCATTCTTTAATCCGAAAGGTACTTTACAGTAAGAAAAAGTTCCCCAAGGACAAATGAATGTTTTGTTTGGTTGATCAGTAGGGAGTATGTTTATTTGATTGTATCCGGAGAATCCATCCATAAATGAATACATTTCATTTCTGGCACAATCATCAATGATTTGGTTGATATAGGGAGTTCGATAATTATCCTTAGGACAGGCTTTGTTAATATCCCTATAGTTGACACACACTCGTATAGTTCCTTGTTTTTGAGTAACGGGAACGATATTAGATACCCAATTGGTTAAAGTAATTGGATGAATAAAACCTGCTCTTAGTAATTTCTCAACTTCGGCTTTAATAGCAGCAGCTTTTCGTGGATGTATCGGATGTAATTTTTTCCTGATAGGTTTAGCATCTAGGTATGTTTTTATTTCATGAACGACAATTTTGGGATCAATTCCTAGCATTTCTTGATAATACCAGGCAAATATATCACAAAATTCTTGAAATAGGGCTTTATATGTAGTAGTTTCATGTAACGTACAAGAAGTGCCTATGTGAATGTTTTCAATAATTCCTAGTTTAACTGATATGTCAATGGGAACCATTGACGAAATATTTCCCAAATTAACTTTAGAATTCGAATTTGTAATCGATATTGGAATCTGGGGTTCCTTCACATAGTCAATTGTAAAAAATAGATGAAAAATTATTTTCAAATCTATCAAGCTCAGGTAAAAATGATGACCTATGATGGAGATCATCCCATGGTAATTCATCTATAGACAAGAATTCACGAATGCTTTCATCAATATAAAAAACTTGTGGGAAAGGATCAGGAATTGATGTTATAGCTGAGCTTGATGGTGAAATTGATTCTTCATTGATCACAATCATTGGATCATAATCACTTGATGGTGGATTGGAAAATGATTGTACTACTTGATATGCTATCTCAAAAGGACTCAAAGGCATCGTGGCATTGAAAGAATCCAGTTCTGATTCTAAAGGCACTATCCAAGGGTCATCAAATGGAATAGTGCTTGATGTAATCACATTGATATTAGAAATAATATGCGGTACATTAGGTGGAGGCATAGAAAACGTTCCCATTAAAGTGGAATATTGATTAAACCTACTCCAACATCCTCATAAGGGATAGTTGATTTTCCAATATGTTGAATACTATCTGCAGAAGCTGGGTCTGATGAATAATATGAGAGCTGATCGATTTTCACAATATTTCCTTGATGATGAAACATGATTAATCGAAATATGGATGACATGATAGCAGTCATAGCATAATACCAACGTCAACCCAGAAGAAGGTTGTAATCCAAAGGGGCATCAATGACTTCCACATCTAGATTAATAGTTTTACCTTCGACTTCTATAGCTACATCTTGTAAAATTCCATATGGATGGAATCCTCCTCCATCAAAAGCTTTGAGGATGGTCAGGGATTGGTTAAGTGTTTGAGAACTAAGTGATTTCCAAAAATTTAATGACATAATACACATAGATGCTCCTTCATCAATTACAGTACGAAAGAAATGTCTATTTTTGACTAGTGTTGGAATCTGAAAAGCCATTTGATGAGGGAGCCGAGGTGTAAAATTTTCTAAATCGAAGACCATAAGGTTCAAATATTGAAGATATATATCTCCAATAGCTTATAAGAGTAATTTTCTTTGTGCCAGACATGATTGCAACACTTCTAAGGCCGAAATTGCTGAAGGAGATATTGCTAAATCTTTAACAATGTTGTAGCTCTGACCAGCTCTCGCATGAGGATGAAATCTGATTTCTGAAGTACACCTTTAGCAGGTGGTTTAATTACTAGATCAGGATTGGGTTTCTCGATATGAAGTGGATAAGAAACCGAAGGAGATGTAGCTGGTACTGAATTAGAATTTTCTACTTCTTTACCAGTAACAGGATTTTTACTTCCATAGTCTTGCGATCGAGTTGCAACCATTACTTAAGACATCATCAAAATATTTGCCGATGTATTAGAAGAAGATCCAATCATTTTGCTATCTTAAACAGGAAAAGGATCCTTCAAGACAGCGGGCATGGGTGAACCTTTGACGAACTTAGATACCTCAGACCTATGCAGACATTCCTTGGTGAAATGATCCTCGTCACATATAAGACAAGGATAAAAAAGTTTTCATTTATCATCAGTCGGCTCATTTTTCTCATTTTT
Source organism: Pinus albicaulis (assembly GCA_034641835.2). NCBI lineage: Eukaryota > Viridiplantae > Streptophyta > Pinopsida > Pinales > Pinaceae > Pinus > Pinus albicaulis. Next base: position 134,508 of record JAXQQM020081108.1, on the reverse strand, counting down.
TTCCTTGGGAGATGAAGTCTATTTACTTTTATTCTTTCCTTTCTTCTTATTTCAAGATTTTGACTTAGTGGTAGACAAATCTACAATGTGAATGTTAGTAGAAGTTTCAAGGGAAGAATCTCCTTTTGGTGAATCAGGTAAAGTTATTATAGGAGAAGTAACATTTGAAGATTTCTTCTTACTCTTATTAGTACTAACTGAACCGATTACACCATTAGTGGCACGAGACCCTGAGGAAGTTGCTTTTATCTAAATAGGACATGGTAAATTTGGAATTTTCTTGTACAAAGTACCTGACTATGTATATACCAAGTCAAGGTACTGAGCTTGAGAAATGACTTTTTATTCTCTAACAACTCCTCCTTTAGCCACATCTTCAGTGATTTTTGGTAGTAATGATTTTATAAACCATTCTACCAAGATCTGATCCGAAATAAAAACTTTCACGAAACATCTTCTACGTCTCCATTCATATGTATGATCTGATATGTACATAGACGTAGATTGTTTTAGTGAAGTTAATAATTTTTTTCCATTGTCGTATCTGACTGGAAACTGAAAATGGGTTAAGAAGGTGGTTGCTAAAGCATTGAAATTGTTAAAGGAGCCTCGTGGCAGTTCAATGTACCATTTTGTAGATAATCCCATCGATGTTCTTTGGAAAATTCTTAATCGAATGGAATCGTCGATCAACGAGTTGGATGCACACTAGAGGTGGTAATTCATTACATGGTTATAAGGGTCCTCTCCTGATTTTCCTTCAAACTTTGGAATATCACTGGGAAACTTATTTGGCATTGGTGGCCAATATGGAAGATAATATATGGGATCATTCGTAAGGCATGATAAATCATGTAAATCCAAATTTGCTATGAATGGCAGTCGACGATTAGGGTCCTTCTGATTTTATTCATAACCTTGTGAAACTATACCAGTTCCAGGAGGAGGATATCCAGGATATAGCGCATTCATTTGGAATCAGAATTCCCCCTAGATAACCAGGATGAACTGGACCGTACTGGGGTTGAAAAGGTGTTTGATCTATATACCTAGGATATGGTTGTTGCTAGTATACTGGATTTTGTGGAGCAGGCCCATATTGATATTTCCCTTGATACAGTTGATAAACAAATTTAGGTTGGCTTTGTTATAACTGTACTTGTACCAGGTTGTCCGACAGGCATCTGAACAAGTGTCTGAATTGTAGGTCCAGGTTGCGGAGCAGAAACTTGAGGAATATGTACTTATATTTGAGGGGCAGTAGTAATAGGAGCTGTAGATACTCCAGGAATAGGTGTGGTAGCTTGAACAGAAGTTGGAGCAGCAGTTTGTGGTGGAGTTCTAGGTGTACTCGAACCAGGCTACTGAATTGGACTGGATGCATGTATTTGAATTTTAGGCTGGACTGGTTGTTGGGTTTGATGATAACCAATTGGTTTTCTAGGTTGATAATAAGGTACTTGCACATTAGGCTGCAAATTCTGTTGAACTTGGGATGGATCCCACACCATATTTACTCTGGGATATGAGGGTCCCATTGAAGGTTGTACATACTAAGGACCATAACTTGGTTGAACATATGGTTGATAATTTGCTGGATATTTTCCACCTCCTTGTACTAAATATTGTTCTAGGTAGAGCTGTTGTCCTAAAGGAGGTTGCAAACCCTGAGCCGGGTACTACCCTTGAGGTTGATATTGACCTTGAGGCATGTACTGTCCTTGGGGTTGATATTGACCTTGAGGTATGTACTACCCTTGAGGTCATGGAAAATTTTAGGGGCTAATATTCGTAGGTGGGCTAATTTTTGATGGTTTTTCCAAAAAAAAAGATTCGCCAATTTCCATTTTTTTATAAAAACGATTCGCCCAAATTTTACAATATAAAATTATTTTATGTTAAAAATCGCCAACATTATATAGTCAATATATATAATATCATTATGAATTTGAATAATTTTACAAATACATCAATAAAAAATTTATAGTTTGCATATTAGGGACTAGTGAGATTCGCCAATTTTTTAAACTTCAAGATAATTTTCCATCCTTAAAATTATCCCTACTTGAGGTTCCCCCCTAAGCAGTAAATTACTAGCTTGAGGTTGTCCCCCAGGTGGTAAATTACTACCTTGAGGACCAGGGTTTGGAATGTTTTCAGACATCATATAAACTTGTTCACTATTCAAAGTTCTGGTATTTGATTCATTTGGACCAGATGATGGAAAAGGAGACGCCCTTGAGAAAGTACCAAAGAGAAATTGGTATCCTGCAGGAATAGACGGACCACCATAAAAATATGTTTCTCGAGATTCAAAAAACATGGATGACTCACTAGAAATGTTTAATGGAGGTCTATAACCTATTGGCGTAGGGTGAAAAGGAAGTCGGGGTAGAGAATATTTCAGACCAACATTTTGTAGAAAGTCTTTCAATGAAGAATACCAAGCGTCTTATCTAAGAGGACTATAAAAAATTGATTCACGTGCTCTAAGATCTAAATATTCCTGAGTTGAAGGGAGAACAACTTCTTCTTTTGCATCAGTAACCTCTTCAATACTAATGAGACCAGGAGGAGTATTTTTGGAAATGTAGTGCTTCACTTTGGGTGAATTAGGATGACTAGGGGTTGGAGTAACGAACTATAAAGTAGGCTCAGACTTAGTAGGTTCAGTTTCTGGCTCAAAATTTTCAGGTTTAGTAGATGATAATTCACTTGTTGTAGAAGCAAGTTCAGCTAATTTGGAAATTGAAATTTTCTGAGGAGTATCCTCTGTTGCTTGTGGTTGATCTACTTCATAATCAGGATGAACAATTATGGATTTTTCTTCTTGTGCTATTGATATAGTTCCTGATGTTTGTCCTTTTTCATATTTAAGTCTTTCTAATTGGCCTGGTGTATATTCAGTGGGTTTCCCCTACATTCTATGTGACTGTCTAGGTAATTCAGTCACAATTAAAACTTTTTAACACACATAATGAAAGAAAATTTCAATAAAAATCCTAAATTTTCTAAGGGAACAATTAAATGGATCACATGCCTACAAAATCTAAGAGATCAATCCACACACAAATAGTATATTCCTGCACTAAAAACACTAGTTGGTGATGAAATCCAACATCGTAGAATTTTAATGCAGAAATGGCGGTTGGAATAGTTACCCTGACAACCTACTTAATGAAACAGACTGGTGCAAGTTTCTCCACTGAAACCATCTCGAGTGAAGATAACCCTCCGGAGAGTTCAAGTGAGTCTAGTTGACGTCAGCTCCAGATACAGTGGGACCTTCCCTCCACCGTCAGCTTGGGAAAGGATCCTAAAGTTTATGGCCACTAAGGTCACCAATGGGAGCACATATACCTGGGTGGGTAGTCTACTTTCTGATATACATGCAAGGGCAGAGTAACAAGCTCAATCCCCTTGAAGGTTCCTTGACATAATCCAAGGTTTACTGACAAGTGACCCCCGGATCCTTGACAATGGTATATATTATGTTTACCATTTTTAATATGTGCACATCTATTATATTTCCCAATGAGATAGGTATGCTTACCTCACTGGTTCAGACATGATCTCGTGCTAACTCCTTTAGGAGGAGCTTCCCAGAGCATACATGCTACAATTGGATTTTCCTACCACAATATTTACTACTTGTTTGTTTTAATTGCCTTGGAAAGTTAATTACAACATATTCCAAGGCCCTAGCCTAAGCTATGTTGGTGGAAAAGAGCCCTAGAAAATATAAAATTTCTAGATTGATTTTAATTAAGCGTTTCTTTTAGTTTGGTTGTTTCTTAGGACAAAAGGTACTGAAGTGAAACTTCGATTATGTTTAATGACCCGACTCAAAAATAAGCTAAAATGCATCTACATGAAAAATAACTCATTTCTTTTCAATGAAACCTATTTAGAGGAAAGATTTGAGATATTTCAATAACTTTCAAAACATCAATTATTTCTTTCCTAATTAAGAATCTTTGAAAAGAAGACAATTTCTTAAGAACTCAATTTCACAGAAAAGGATCACTTGCTCGAAATTAAATTCCTTATAACATTCAAATCAGAAAATAGAATCAAACTTCTAAAAGAAAACTAAAAAATCATAAAATAATAAAATTCAAAACCAAAAAAAAACTCTAATCTTGAAATCTATCTAAATTTTTTTGAGGATGTTTATGCTCAGTTTGTAATCTAACCAAGAAATTTTTGCTTATCTCAGCAAGAAATTAAAACATCAAAAAAGGGTTTTAAAATGAAATTCAGACCTTATCAAGCGAAAAGGTTTTCTAAATTTGAAATAAAATCAAATTTTCATAAAAGAAATATTTGCATCAAGTTCAATGGCTCAACAAGAAAATAACGACATACCAATTAGCTGAGCTATATAAAAGTTTTTTATTCCAAGCAACAAGAAGACAGGGCAAACACTCACTCATAAAATGCATATTAGCTAAAAATATCACTTCAAACATAGAAATTGCTTAAATAAACTCACACAGAAGTCTTTGACAGTCAAGATAAGCTGGGGTAATAATAGAGAATCAAGTAATTGGATTCTAGAAAACAAATTTTTTTTTTTTTCAGAACTTTTCCAGAAGTCCGCAGTTTTTAAATGGATCAAGATGCGGTACCGCACTATGTTTCACTAAAATCTACAGATTCTACCGCGCTTTTTTTAAACAAAAAGTGCAGAAGACAGGAAAAGCACAGAAAAAATAAAAATAGAGATTTACAGTCAGGGATCCTATTGATTCATCTACCCAACCTAGTTTTGAACTAATAAAAATAAAAGAAATATTTCAAAAGTCAAACTGAAAATGAAAAAAGAAAACTAAGTTCATTTTCCCCAATGGAGTCGCCATTTCGTTAGACAGATAAATCATTCTTGCAGATAAGAACAATCTCCCTAGTATCCTAAGGATATCTTGAAACGAACAATCAAATAAAAATCATTTTCTCTAGACCATTGTGATTCAAAATTATTAATTAGCTAAATATGAAGAGATGCTCCTACCCAAAGTTCAACGCTGATTATAATCTTCAATCTAGTCACTCCAAAAGAGGTCAATTCATCATGTAAGACGTGCAATCAAAGACATCAAAAAGGATTAAAAGCGCCTGCAAGATATAATAATTAAGAAACACTAATCTATCTCAGTGATGAATGAATCCAAGAATTAAATTACTCAAAGAGATACATGAACAACTTAATGAGAAAATTGAATCCATTTGTATTAACTTGTGTGATGAGAAGTAACCTTACAACCTTGTCGATTTGATGTTATACAGGTTCTTCTAGGGTCCTAAACAATTGTTTCCCTTTGGTTTGACAAGCGTTTGCCTCTCTGAACTAGCATGAAACTATGGACATGAGTATGTGATCGTTCTCATGCCAATGATGCCAAGTATAGAGAGTATGATTTCTTCAGAAATTAACCTCAAAACCACCAAGCTCTAAGTAACCTTGAGGCTAAAACATTATCTCAATTTATAGTAGAAGGGAGGTAGTTTAAGTTCAAATAAGAAAGTGATAAATTCCTTTCATGAAGGGATTAAACTCCAAATACCAAGGGAGAGAATACTTTAATGAAGGGATAGAGGTTCATGAATGAATGGATTGAATCTCGACCAGATTACGCTTCTAGAAGCTTCCATATGGGATAATATTTGACCAATTGGGCTTCTAGAACATACTTTTTCTCTTATTTAAACTTTTACGGGGGTCCACAGTTTTAATAAGCAGAACATGCGGGATGTGTTGCAGGTTATAGAGAAAGAAACTGTGGTACATAAGGCAATGACTAGAAAAAGTGTGGAGTTAGGATTTTTAGGGCTTTAATGAACTTTTCTCAAATTCCAAGACTTGGTTTAGGAACTTTATGATTTTGGACCTCTAAGGGAGCATAATATAGGTAATTATGAACCCACACAAACAACTAAATTTCATGGTCACAAATTTTAGTGTAACAAGGCCTTACCTCCATAAAGCAGCGCTGCAACTTTGATGACTTCATCTTCAAAAACTTGGTGTTGCTGCAAATAGGTGTCTATCTCCTCCACCCAAGCTCTAGCTAAACATTTTGGTGAACCATCAAAAGTCGATAGAAAAAATCTACCCATATCATGTTGCTTGCTTCTCCCCACATTGATCTTGCAAAACTCTTGGAAGGTGATATGATCTCTGAACTTCTTAGTTTGAGATTCATATTCTTGTAGAAAACCACTAAGAGTTTCCCTCCTAGGCATTTCTTATTCTTTGATCTCCCTTATAGCATATATGGGCATATGACTTCACTATGAATCATGGTGTGTGGCTGCATGCTCACACCTTTCATGTGAAAATATAGAGTTTGCTTTAGATCCAAAATCCTTCGGAAATTCCCTCTCCCTTCTCATCTTCTTGAGAGCTCCTTTAATGCTCTACATAGTTTGGAAGAAAATCTTTGAGATCTCCTCCTCCTTTCTCCCTCCAAATAATGGAGTCTTCTTCTTGTTTTTCCTATACATATCCTCTTCTCCCTATTCTCTTTATAGCATAATGGTTGAGATTCATAGGCTGAGCCAATATTATGCTCTGATACCACTATAATATTCCCAAATGGGGAATGCAGCAATACAAGACACAAAACTTGAAATAGCAGTGAAGAACATTACAACATAATGAATGAAAACCATGGAGCCATTTTATTATGTAAATCAATAGCAAATAATTACAATAGAAGCGGGCACAAATCAAATGATCAAGGCAAACAAGCCTCCCATGAATACATATGCCAAAGATGGAATGCTGCTACATTACAGAATGCTCATGAACAAGTACAACACAATCATAGATGGTACACTGCTAATGGAAATGTGTAATCAGATATATTTTCAAATATAAGGCTCATACAATCCCAAGAGTGAATATCTAAGCTCCCAAATACATTTTCAAGACAACCTAGGAAGGATTTCCTGAAATATGTAAAAGTACAAAAATGCCGGAATGCAGTCCTAGGACTGAATAGTAGCTGCAACTCAAGAACTGGATGGAGATGGTTGTGTATGATACATAATATTAATGGATATCCTCCAATATATATTTCAAGTGAAAGGCTGATCCAATCACTGAAGATCTCACCCTCCATTCAAACATTGTAACCCCTCACTGCATATGCTCACTAAAATAACGCAATCAAAGAGGGATACTGCGCTGTAGGATATGGGAAATACGTTGTCCAAGTGCCAAGATGTGAAATATGCTCCAAGGTCTTCCTCACTAACCTCACAAAGAGAATAATGCTTCCTCCTCTGAAAAAATATCTCTGGAAGTGGGTTTCTCAACCCTCCACTCCAACACCCTGCAACATAATGTTATACTCTGCAGAAATAACGTTGTAACTAAAGGCTAAAGCTTGGACTTAATCATGAGTGTGGAAAATTGAAGTACAATGCTCTGCCAAGAGGCCTCTCAAGAAAGGATATGGGATTCCCTTTCGGGAATACCCGGTGCTAAGTAGCACAGCAATCTCAACTAAACAACTGAAGAATGCACAATAGTCATGTAGACCACAAAATCGATAATCGATAACATGCCTCACTATGGCTTCCTTTCCCTTCTTATAAACAAGTGCGATCCTTCCTACCTTGGGTCCCACTCCTTAGGGTTTCGACCATCAAGGAATCTTCCTCCCACTATCACTGTGCTGTCCCCATGGATGATCTCCTCCATGCATACCAGCATTGTTGACTTGGTCAAACTTGACCTTTTCCACATGCATTTTCCCCTGTTCACACATGAGGGTGAAAAATCCAGCTATTATTATGATCCATTTTCACATCATGAGGGATTTTATTCCTATTTTAGATATGTATGGGCACCTTTCCCATTTATTCATCCACAATGTATTACAAGAAAAAATCAATATTCCTATTAGTTGCATGCCAATTTAGGAATATTACAATGGAAGGGAGGATCTCAGAGGAGAGTTGGGGGTGTGTCATGATAAGGTGCTCCCAGAAGAGGAACTTGTCTAGCCTGCAAACGATCTGGTTCTCTCACCCTTGTCGATTTTTCCAAGTATGAAGCCCTTAACGGGGGATGACGTCAACGAGGCAGAGATACTCAAAAGTTTCATTGAAGGTATGCGAGGATGGATCGAAGCGATGAAATCCCCCATGATTTTCTTCCAGTTTTTGAATCAAGTTTAAATCCCCTCCCAAGATCCAATCTTCCTTGGTTCATAACCTGCTGAGGCCTTTTAGATGCATGAGGAACACTGATTTGTCATGAGGTGTAGCCGACAGGTAGAGCACAGTTAGGATCCTCCATCGGTATTTTCCTATCAAGCGAATTGAGGTCGACAATGTGAATTTGGTGTTGAACAAGTATTCTAGGATAACACGTTCTGCGTCCCAAATAATTTCTATTCCCCCAAAATATCCAGTGGCTTTTATCGTCATGGCTTGGATATTCCTCTAACATCTCTGGCTTTTTTCCTTAACTTTTTCGGCAGTAACCTTCGTCTTCTACAAAATAACTATCTTAGGTTTGTACTTTCCTATTTTTACTTTAAGGGATCAGATCTTCCCCAGGCTGCTGAAGCCCCTGATATTTCATGACATGATCTTCATGAGGAAGGAGAGACTGATTTGGGAAATAAATCCATTAATTTTTCCATCTACCCTGAGTTTAACAAAAATTCTCCAGCTTTGCAAATAAGCTTTTTGGTAGATTTGCGACCCTTCTTGCTCTTCTCATATCCCCTAGCGTCTTGGAGTGTTATGCTAAGGGGCTTTCCCTCTGTACCCATATTATGGAGATCTGAGTTTTCTCATCCAGAACGAGCCACCCATTGGTTGAAAAGGGTGCCAAAATGGTTCAGCTGATTACCTAGGATATCTTTGATGTCATTCTTGCTCGAGCTTTCAAATATTTCCAACAAATTTTTCTCCTATGCTCCGACCCTATTGTGTCGCTCCTCAACTTCTAGGATCTTACTGGTTTGCCTCAAGACCTCCTAGATGTGCCGATCTGATTCAATGTGCTCAGGGATATTTCTCTTGGAGGAGAGCTTGTCTGTGGGGGTAGAGAGTAGCTTTTCGATGTCCATCGATTGAAGAGCTCCATGGGATGAAGAGGGGAGGGATTTGGGAGGGGGGTGGGGGAGTGATGAGGGTCAGGGATTCGTCAGCTAGGGCCGAGAAGGAGTTTTTAGATTCAAGAGGAACTGAATGAGGGGAGGTGGATAGGGCCTAAGGTTATTTGGGGCAGACATGTGATTGGGGGCCCGAATGATCAAGATGATTGGATTACGGATTGGACTATTGTGGTCAAGTGGCCCTGGATCGATGCCCTTGAACTGATTGAAATCCATCACCATCCTTAGTCAACGCAGTTGCACGAGCCTCTTCTACTATTGTTAACGGGAAGTCACAGAAGAGATGATCATACTCATGGCACCTGCAACATTTGAAAGGAAAGTGTTTATAATCCTATGGTTGTGTCCATGTAAAGTCGTGGTAGACCAGATCGATATATTTCAACAGCAATAGGGATATATTAATATGGAAACAGATCTGGGCATAGGTCATTTTCCATTGCAATTTGGTGATCTATGAGATCTTAAAAAACCCACCTATTGAGTTTCTGATTCCTTCCAGGATATCAGGCTCCCAGAAATCATCGGGGAGGGAGTAGACCTGAACACAGACTGTAGTGAATTCTTCTTCTTCTAGGCTGTAGCATTCCTCCCAATAGAGGATGAAGAGGCCCGTACTTCCCATAAAATATGGTCCATCCTCAAATATCCATATTTGGTCTTTCAGATCTTCAAATATCATAGTTAAGAACCCTTTGGCCCTGATTCGAGCTCGATATTTCCCTTTGGGGACCACTTGTTATGGATCCAGGCCAGAATATCTTGCTCTATAGGCTTGATCCCTAAAAACTTACATATCATTGCATGATATTTCATATAATGTTGAGCTTTTGCTAGATGGTTGTTATGAATGAAAAATTTGGGGTTGATTGCTGCCTTAGGAAGGCAGTGACTTCTACCATCTTGTGCTTGCCACTACGCCACCATAATTGGGGTTTCCGCGGCTAAGGAGCAGTCGTTCGATCCATTGAGAGGTTGGCCTTGCATGAAGGATTTTGGTTTGCTGCGTTGCATTAGGATTGTGGCCCCTCCCTCCACGGTGGGGGGCCTAACATGGGCGCTTCCACCTGAGCTTGGAAGGGTTTAGAACCCTATAGAAGCAGCGCATGGCAAGGGCAGAGCATATGACTGAGCTGGCGAAACCCTAACAGAGCTCGCTAAGGATACTTCTTATGCTAAATATAGCAATGAATATTTATTTTTCACCTTTAGTTAATGTTACATAATTTTTTGGTCATCTAACATGTTACTATCAGATGGACCAAAGTGCACCATGTAAGACCAATTTTACCCTAAGTAAAATTGCTTTCACTATGAAAAATACCTTAGTAATCCATAATTTATTAAGTTGTTTATGGTATAAATAGGAAACCCCATGAGGAAATATTGAATAAATCCATATTTGTTTGATTTTCCTCAAGGAATAATTAGTTAAACATCATTCTAATTAATATTCCTTGTCATATTTAACCCGAAAAAGGAAAATTAATGAGATAAATCATTATTTATCTTATTATTTTCTAAGAATAATTATTTAAACATTTTTTAAATATCATTCCTTGTTAAATTTGACTAAATCATCTATAAATAATTGAATAAATCACTATTTATTTAATTATTACTCAACCACATCCTTGAAATAATAAATAAATCATTTATTTATTTATTATTTACAAATAAATGGATTTGACCAAATTCAAATTATTTTTCCCTCCAACAAATATAATAAAATATTCCATAAAACTTGGATCTAGATTTGGTTCATAATATTTTAATTATGCACCAATATCTAGACTAACTCAAAATTTTGTTATAAATAGAAGGGTTTTTTGATTCATTCACTACCTTTTGTTGCCTAAAGATCACTCTAGACCTATACTTTTTGTCTGACTTTGATCCTCCATCATTTTCATATTTTTTTCTATATTTTTGCTTGTGAACTTCCTTTGAGTTCCATTTTTGTCTGGTTTTTCTACACCATCAAGAGAGAGAAATCTTAGATCTGAAGTGCTAAGAACATACAAGGACCCATCCCATTGAGGGGGACTGGTAACATCTTTCTATGTTCCATTCCTAGGTGTCATAAAAACAAAATTCTTTAAAAATATTATTGTATTGTCTATTGGATGCATGGAGAAACTCTTTCTTTTATTTACTGCTTAATGTAGTTAACTGCATTGATCTGGATTTTGTAGCATTTATCTTGGTCAAATAACTGTATATCTAAAGAAATTGGCAACCATCTCTGATGTTAGGGCTGTTTTTTATGCACAGATAAAGTGAGATTTTTTCATACGCTTGCGATTAGAATTCACACTAACAACTGGCGACTCCACAAGGGTTTACAATTACGACCTCTGTCATTTTTAAAATCCCTGCATGACCAACTACTTCAAACCCTAGGATTTCTCTTCAACTTCTTGTTTTTCTTTTACTGATGTTGTTTTCAACCTTTAAAACCTAAAACATTAAAAATTATAACTTTTGGGTGTTTCCGGACCTATTTGACAGGTATCAGTCGCAGTTGAGAAGACAAATTTTTTTGAAACTTGCTCCTGAGAGTGCCAGAAGTGTAGGTAGCACTTTTTGGGCCAAAACCTGCAACCTCAACCTTTAGGACGTAGAACAATGCCTAAAACTTGTGACCTCTGCTGAAAACAGGTTAGAAAATGCGACCTGTACTTTTTGCGGGAGTTTTAATGTGATTTTTATGGGTTTGTATGGGATACTGTTCAGGGTTGTCTGACCTCCATCTCCACCCGTTTTGGACTTGTACTTGCTCTATCTTACTTGTCGAAGTGGGAACCTAGGCCCCTAGGCTTCAACATGCTTCCACCTTTCTAGGAGGAGTTTAGCTGAAGCAGGTCATCTAAGATTTCAGTGTGTTCAGACATTTTTTAGATCTGATCCTGTACCATCAGATCCATTTTATATTGGTTATTCATCCATCCAAAACACCTCTTTTCAGTTTTGTTTGGTCCTCCTTTAGGGTCCCCTCCATTTCCCTTCAGGTTGTAGCCTTTCGCCACCTCATTTAAATAACTTTTCCCTCTATTTTTTTGTTGTTCTCTGCACCTATTTCCAACATATCTGTCCTTTATATCATTGTCCCTCCCAAATTTAGATCTATTGGCTATTTTTCTGTGTTTTGAATATATTTTTTCCCACCCACAGACTAGTTGTTGAGAATCCTGCGCCCTTGGTTTTAGATTGATGCATATTTAGCTGTTTATTTTCTGTTATATTTAGTTTTCTTTACTGCTATTTGCAGATCTATTTACAGTTATACATCACACCTTTTTCTTTTTCTCTACACACGTCTAGATTTAAAAATTAAAATTAACACATTGAACACACACACCCTAAGTGAAGAGTGTCTAGTTTACACCACCAGACAAAGACTATAACATTGTAATCATCTGATCTTGCACCTCTCTGCCCTTGTTTTGACATTGTAACCATTTGATTCTGCACCTCCTTGCCCTTGTTGGTTTCTATTCCTTTTGTGATCCGTGTTTTTTCTTCCATCATTGCGCCCCCAAGGCATATATCCAGGAGACTTCTTGGCCTTCATCCTCAGTTTCAGTTAGGAAGACTTACTCCTCGACATAGGATTCGAGTTAGTCCTCCACCAAATCCCCATTCCGACTTCGGTTTTGGTTCATTAGGTTCCCCTTCTAGTTTTATCACAAGTTCTCCCCCTGTCACCTTCGTGATGTCTAGTTCGGGACCTAATGCTGATGGTAGCCCTGACCCTAATGCTGGGAATACTACTAGTGGGACCGCAACAGGAACTATCCCGGCTGCTCTCTTGCTCCCTTTTATGGTAGGCCTTAGTCTTCCTCATTTTAACTAGTTGATCTATTACCCCATACACCATGATCCTGGTTGGCCTGCTATGCCAACCAAGCTCCCTTCCAACATCCCCAAGTTTGAAGGTCTTGTTGGAGAAGATTATACAAACCATGTTCAATCTTTCCACATGTGTTGTTCTTCTAACTCCATCACCGTTGACTCTATCCGTCTTTGGTTGTTCTAATGTATGCTTACTAGAGAAGCTTCTAACTGGTATGTTCACTAGGCCTCCTCCTCTCATATACTTTTGTGAAACTTGCCCGAGCTTTCCTATTTTAATTCTAGCTTCTCCTTCGTTATGACACTGGTACCGAACTTTTGACCTCTTTTTGTCAATCATCTACGACCCACCTATTCGATCATGTCTAGGAATGGTGGATAAGAAATAGCCTATGAAAAACCCCTACCTTTGAAGACCATGTCTACATGGATTGGTTTCTCAGATCCCTTTTTCTTACTATTGACAAAGATGCCACATCTCATTTCCATCAGACCAAAGAAGTTGCTCTCTAGATTGCATTGAAATATGACCTGATCTATGCATAGTCTGGTTATGTTTATACCATCTTACCTGATCTCCCTAGACCCAGTGGTGCCAACCCACTGGGGGCATCCCATGCCGCCAATGGTATCGTTGGAACCCTTTCTCATCTGTACACTAATCCTCCCATAGGTTATGGTTTCCCTCAAGGAGGGGCCAACTCCTACATCACTTTTCCCCCTCCTGGTAGCATGTATCCAAGATACAACATGCCTCCTTTTTCCCAACTTTTTTACCAAAATGTTGCCCAACCTCCTTATTACCCGTATCTGCAGCCTGGTGCTCCAGCTCCACCAGCATTAGCACCCCTGCAACAGTAACCACCACCCCTTAGGGGTAGATGTATGCACAGCATGGCGTGACTAATCCTCCTACTTCCAAAAAGAAAAGGAAAGGAACCCAAAATCAATCTACTCCAGGTAATCCAAGACCCAATTCCCAAGGGAATGTACCTAACACTGCTAACCAGCAATAAGGCACTCAACCCAAGTAGGACAAGCCTGTTCGCATGAATAAGCCTTGTTATGATTGTGGTTTCTATTGTCACTAGACCCATGATTGTCCTCTTTTACATCAGATGCATCAGATGTGGGAGAATCAAACAACATAGTGAGGAAAACAAGCTTCCCCTTAGGTTCCTCCCAATGTTGCACCCATCCAATCAGCTATATCTACCAATCCTTTCCCCCAAAAAGGATCCATGGTTACCCAACCCCCTGAAGGTTAGGCAGCCACTCAACCTACTCCATCTGGTACCTCTGATAACCAAATTCTCATGATGAAATCTAACCAACCCATTACCATTGAACTCAACCTTTAGACTCGGTCCCGTCAGTACAACAAGCCTCCTGCTACATCTGCCCCCGAGCCCCCTTCTTCAGGTTCCACAGAGCCTCTTTCGACAACCAATGGTCCTTTACAGATCCCTTATCCTAAGACAAAGTTTCCTACCAACCCCAAGGGACCATTACATCGAAACACAACTTTTGGGAAAGCTTCCCATTCGTATAGTATAGTAGATGATTTGGCGCAATCCCCTGCTTCCATCTCAACACTGGAACTCCTCTAGTCGTTCCCTTCACGATGAAAATGTATAATAACTTCCATGGGAATTGTGGATCCTTCAGATCATCGTTTGATTGTCTTCGATGTAGACCAGTCTAAACATCCTCCCCTTCCTGCTTCTGTCGCCTTCCAAATCCCTGTCAAGATCCGAAATGCCAACATCTCCTGTTGTATCATTGATGAGGGGGCATCCACCTATGTGATGTCCACTTTGGGTTGGAAGCAACTCATATCTCCAGAGATGGCCCCTTCCACTATCACCCTCCGAGTGTGGGATGGCCACTCTTGCTAGCCCATTGGCCTGTTTCGCAATTTTCCTATCACTCTTGTAGGCATGATTGTTTTTGTTTATGTAGAAGTCATCGATGTCCCCTTATATTACAAAATTATATTGGATCGTAGCTATAATTATGTGATGCCTACTCTCCCATCTATGGTTCATCGTAAGATGTGCTTTTCTCACAATGGAAACATAGTGACCATTGTTATGAACCGAAGTCTCAGATCTCCCCTGATTCCATCATCTCTTTGGTGGACAACAACAAAATAGTCGAAACTTTGACCAGTTTCTCACCTAGAGTCTAAAACAACTCCTCTTTGCTTGTTTCTTTACCTGGTCTTTCTCTTCGTATCTCTGATCCCAGCTCGTCGAACATTTGCATGATGCAATCGTCTCGGTCTAACATCAAACAGACCACTTCAACTAGTCAGCAGCCCCTCCCTCTGCAACCTACTCCTAGCACCTCGACTCAGCCTTCCAGGCCCCCTCCTCAAGGCCCCACATCTGTAGCTAGTATCCATGATCCTCTCTACCCTCCCAACACAGTTCCTCCTAGCCTTAACCATCTTGGAGTTGTCCCGCCTAGCCATTACCCCTCCGGTCAGATACCATTCCTAGGTCCCCCTCCAAGGGTATTTTAGGTACCTTTTATGGCTACCTTATCCCTTCCTAACATGACCTTGGGGATCCCAGTCTGGTACATTGATCCCCTGGCCACTATCCCGCTTGGTCAGCCCAAACCTTACCTTTCTTTGAACCTGGTTCAACTGGTCCCCATGACCCCTTCCTTTGATATTGTGCCTCAGCCACCTCAATAGGAACCTCTTCATGTTGCAACAACTTCGGGTGAAGGGGGGAAAGCTCTCAAGAAGGCACCTAAAGACAAATTGCCTTGACAAACGCTGCTCCTCCTCAGCCTCCAAAGTGTACCACCTAGTTTTCTTTATGTGATGTTGTCGGTCATGCCACCCATACCTATCCTGAGTTGCCTCGCCTTAAGCACATGGTCAACGAAATGTTTCCAGAGTATGATATCCCTGAGGTCTATGTCACTATACCTGATTCAGTCCCAAAAAATAGAATCTTTCGCAAAAATCATCCTTGTGTTTTGTGTGATTTCCATGGCCACTATACTCACCTCTGTCCCCGCCTTGAAGAGTACTACTCCTCCTTGGAAGCGGTCCACCAATTCGAGGCCAAGCACAACAAGTTCACCTATCCCTTGTTCACAAGTTCTGCTTCAGTAGAACCAAAGGACACATCCACTTCCATAGACATTCCCCCTTTGGATGTCGAAATGACAAAGTCTTCGGCCACTTTCCACTACCTATCATCATCTATGATATCCACGGTGTAAGACCCCCCCTGGGACTTCCCATTCTATTTCGCCTGACCTCCCTTCAGCGATTACCTTGGGCTCAACATCGGTGGATCCTTCATCTACATGTTTTTCTGTCATCCTTTGTGATGATTTGCATGTGAACCTCTCTTCTCATGATGATGAGTTAGGTAGCTTCGTCGCATCAAGTGGTCTTTATTCCACAAGTCATCCAATCTTCTATTAATATGTCGAAATTGTTGAAGTAGTCACCACCCATGACTTTATATATCCCCCTTTACATCGAACCCATGCATTCAAACCACATACACCTTATGGCCATTACATTGACACCCAATGTTTGGGTAAGGGGGGCACCCATATTTGAGAGACCAGGAGAAGCAATTCTCCACAACTCTCCTAGTGTATTTGGTCATGTCGACTCTAGTACCCTTATTATTCCCCATTTATAAGAACCTCTAGAGTCCCCTATCAATTTATATCATTCTAGGTATGATATCCCTCATCATTTCGTCATCTTACATTAGCAACCTAGTCCCCTAGACATTGTTGTTTACCAACCTGTGGGTTTTCTGGGAGAGCACCAGTTCATTATCTCCAAATCCACTCTTTGGGATATTGACACCATGTATTTCAACCGAAAAAATTAAGTCCATTTTCTTCATATTTTGAGATTGAAACAAGATGATGAGCTTAATGAAAATATTTGCCTTCAGTAAGTGGGCCCGCAGGCTATTTTTGGCGCAAATTCTATTTTTAGACTATGTCTATTTTTAGACATGTCAATCATATTCTATGAGTTGCACGATGCTATTTGTGGATGGTTGGTCAAGTTGGAAAAATAGATGGACTTGTATTTTTAGACATATTGGGAGGAATTTATTTTTAGATTTCCATTCTAAAAATAGATATGCTGAATATTATTAGCTCTTAATAATATTTTGACTCTAAACATTATCTTATTCTCTTGGAGCACTTCAGTTAAGTGCACAGATGTGGCACAGGAGCTGACAGAAGGAATTACACTATTCTTGAGGGTTAAGTGGAGCTATTGCATGGAGACTTTAGTTAGAACTCATGTGAAAGAGTTTTGTGGAGTTATTCAGGTAGTTGGTGGAGTTGTGTTCAGTTTAACTCAGTTAGACTCAATTGAGCTAGTTGTATCTAGTCTAACTGATTGATACACTAGTGAGAGTGGTGTCAATTAATAATTAATTAATTCAATAAATATTAACTCATTAATCAACTGAAGAATACATCAGTTAACTACAATGCATGGACAGTTTCAGTGGAGACCAATGGAGAGGTTGGTGAAAGAGCAGGTTGACTATTAGTTGTGACTATAGTGTTGCATGATTTGCAACACCCAGTGATTGGAGATGCCAATGAGGATTGCGTGACCAATTCTGGACCAATTAAAGTTCATTCAGAGCCATTATTCAGCAGGGATTGTGCAGTAGAGGTAGGCTAGCAGGTGGCAGAGATCGGTGCATGGATTTGCTAGATCGGGCCTGATTAGTGTGTAGCGATTGTATTGTACTGAGAGTTTGATATGATAAGATTTGTATGAAGAATTTTACATGATCTCTATGAAATATATTATATACATATATTTGGGGTTTTTAGCTTCAGTATTTCCCTTTAAAACACTGTGTTCATATGTGTGAATTTTTATGGTTTCAGTGTGTGCATGCAATTGATTTAATTTTCGCAAGTAATGATCAATGGTGGAATAGATTCTGTATTGTGCATGAAGTCAAAGTGTATGATCAGGAGAATATTAGACATATAAAACATTATTTATATGATTTTCTACATGGTATCATAGGCGATATTGATCATTGGAGCAATTGCAAGGCATTGAAGCGGTTGAGTTTTGTGCTGGTGGAATTCGAATTTGCAGCAATGTTTTCTTGGTGTCAAAGTTGAGATGTCTTTCAACGGATTGTGATTGGAGTATGCCCTTGAGGGAGGCTCGAATTATATTGCATGGAAGGACAGGATGGAGGTGGTGCTGAAGGAGAATTGGTTGAAGGAGTTCATAGATGGAGAAATTCCAAAACCTGCTTCTAGCAATGCAGCCACACTTGACACATGGAAAAAGAAGACAACTAAATGTCAAAGGATTCTGTTGGAAGGTGTGAAGGATCACATAGTGTCTAACCTTCATGGTAAAGCTTCTCCATGCTTAATGTGGAAATATTTTAAATACTTTTTCCAAAGCAAGAGCAACCAGAGGAAGCTAGTGCTCAAGGATAAACTCAGGAAGATAAAAATGGAGAAAGGCGACAATATACCCAAGTACCTCACGAGGTTTGTCTAGTGCAGAGATGAGTTGGGAAGTGTCGGGGTGACTATCAATGAAGAGGACCTGGTGAGCTTGGCTCTCCTTGGGCTTCCGAAGATTTGGCATTCCTATGAGGACTCTGTCAATGGTCGGGAGAAAATGCCAGGATGGGAGTGAATTTGGTCGAATCTTGTGCAGGAGGAGATAAGGCGAAGTACCAGGGATGGATGTTCATCGAAGAATGAAGATGAAGAAAATTGCGCTTTGGTTACCAAATCAAGGAAGGGGAAGAGAAAGAAGAATACTTCTCAATCCAGTGTGAAAGGAAAGAAGCAGGACATGTCCAAGGTGAAGTGCTTTCACTGTCACCAACATGGACATTATGCCACTAATTGTCCACAGAAGAAGAAAAATAAGCAGATTGTTGGATCTGCAGCTGGAGAGGCCTTAGCCTTCCCGTTTGAGCTGTATTTTTCACTGATCGCATGCTTGGTCTCAAGTATGATGGGTTCAGTGTGGTTTCTTGACAGTGGCGCATCATTCCACATGACCGGAGACAAAGATTTGTTTGTTGATCTAGATGAGAAGGATCTTGGAGTGCACATCAAGATGGGCGATGATGGTATTTACATTGCGACTGGTATCGATACCATTTCCTTTGAGAGGGAGTCTGGTAAACCCTTAATATTAAAGGATTTCATGCATTTTCTGGGATTGAAGAATAATTTGACCTCTGTGGCTATGTTGGAAGACAAGGGATATGATGTTGTCTTTAGCGAGGGAAAGGCTTTCCTGCACAGTAAGGCAACTGGTGAAACCTGGAGGATAGGGGTTCAAGTTAAGAACCTTTATCAATTGTAGGTAGATGGCTACGCAACAATGGAAAGCAAGTCAGAAGGACTGGTGAACTAGGATGAGGGCAAGCTATGGGACAGAATATTGGTCCATCTTCACCATGGTGCTTTGAAAGTTTTGTAGCAGATTTCTACTGGGCTTCCCAAGGGTACACTTGCTAAGTCATATCAGTGCAAGGGATGTACTTTGGGAAAATTTGTGAAAGCCACCTTTCATGAGAAGGATAGTTGTGCCATGACGATCCTTTAGAGAATTCACATATATGTGTGTGGACTTTTCTTAGCAGATTTGACAGAAAAGCACATGTATTATGTGATATTTTTTGATGATTTTTCTCGTAAGTGATGGATCTTCTTCATGTAGAGGAAGAGCGAGACATACTCAAAGTTTTGTGAGTTCAAGACACTGGTTGAGAAAGATTCGGGGAAGCAGGTGAAGGCTCTTAGGAGTGATAATGGTGGTGAATTTATGTTTGGTGAATTCAAAGACTTTTGCAGTGTAGAAGCAATTCGAAGAGAGCTCATAGTGCCTCATAACCCACAGCAGAATGGGGTCACGGAGTGAAAGAACAGAACGATCGTGGGTGCTGCACGTGTGATGTTGCATGATCAGGGCCTTCCCATACACTTGTGGGCTGAGGCATGAAATACTGCGGTTTATGTGCAAAACCGTTGTCCTCACAGAGTACTTGGCATGAGTACACCCAAAGAGGCATTTTCTGGTAAGAAGCCTGATATTTCTCATTTGAAGATTTTTGGCTCACCTGTTTACATTCATGTGATGAAGTATGCCAGGAAGAAGCTGGAGCTGACCGCAGAGGGTGGGATATTTGTGGAGTACACAGAAACACCCCACAACTATCATGTGTATTTTCCAGACAGTTGGAAGACTGTTGTGCGACGGGATATCAAATTTCATGAGGAGAAAGCCATGAAGTGTTAACTTGAGAGAGAGCTACACTTGCATGAAGATGAGGAGCTATTAGTTCCTAAGGATTAGCCTTAGGATGTGGATCAGCCACAAGAGGAGGTTCATGGAGTGGAATAAACCACTCATGCAACGCCAAACATCAGAGGGCGAAAGCGCACTATAGAAGCTGAGCGACAAAATATTGATGTAGAGAAGATTGTAGGAGCACCTACATCACAGCGCAAATAGAGAAATTCACTTGACCGATATACTGGATAGATGGCTCTGATGAGAAAGTGTATCGTGACAGAACCATCCTCTTTCGAGGAAGATGTGGAGGACCCTGCATGGGTAGATTCCATAGTGGAAGAGTATGATTCGATTGTCAGAAACAGTGCATGGGAGATTGTCCCAAGGCCGGAAGGGAAATCAGTGGTAGGTTCAAGATGGATCTAAAAAGTGAAGCAAGATGCTGACGCCAGTGTGTAGAAGTACAAGGCAAGATTTTTTTTTCCGGGGCTTCTCACAGATTGACGGGATCGACTATGAAGAAACCTTTGCACTTGTCGTAAGGTATTATTCCATACAGATCATCCTAGCTCTCTCAGCGTAGATGGGTTTGCACATTCATCAGATGGATGTGAAGACTGCATTCCTCAATGGAGTCATTGAGTAGGAGGTGTACATAGAGCAGCCCGAAGGTTTCGAGATCTTCAACAGCGAGTCGCATGTGTGCAGGCTCAAGAGAGCACTGTATGGGTTGAAACAAGCACCTTGTGCTTGGTACACAAAGATAGACAGTTATTTCACCGATCTTGGATTCTCCAAGAGTGAGGTGGATCTGAACCTATACCAGATTGTGGTGGAGGGTAAGTTGCTAATCATTATACTTTATGTAGATGGTTTGATTCTGCGGGTGATGAACAGTTGATACTCTCATGCAAGGCTGATCTTGCAAAGGAGTTTGAGATGAAGGACTTGGGCCTCCTTCATTATTTCCTAGGATTGGAAAGTTGGCAGCGCAGTGATGGATTACTTGTGTCTCAAGGCAAGTATTCCCGGGAGATACTGGAGAAGTTCAAAATGCATTGCTGCAATCCTATCAACACTCCTCCTCCTGGTGGTTGGAGGAAAGAGGATGCTACATCAGCAGAGGTAGTGGATGCCACTGTTTACCGACAGTTGGTTGGTTCACTCATGTATCTAGTCAATACACGACTAGACATATGCTATGTTGTTAACCAGCTTTCACAAGGTATGGTTAAGCCTACCAAGCTCTTTTGGAAGGCGGGGAAGCATGTATTGAGATATCTCAGAGGCACATCAGGATATGGATTATGGTAAAGAGATTGGGATGATGTGAAGCCACATCGCTTAATGGATGCAGATTGGGCAGGGAGCCCAACGGACAAAAAGAGCACATTTGGAGGGATTTTCAGTATCGGGTCGACAACAGTTTCTTGGTACAGCAGGAAGAAGAGATCTGTGGCACTCAGTTCAGCGGAGGCCGAGCACATGGCAGAAATTTTGGCTGCATGCGAGGCTATATGGATGAGGA
Organism: Pinus albicaulis; assembly: GCA_034641835.2. NCBI lineage: Eukaryota > Viridiplantae > Streptophyta > Pinopsida > Pinales > Pinaceae > Pinus > Pinus albicaulis. The sequence continues at coordinate 112,679 of JAXQQM020081108.1, read as the reverse complement.
AGATCCTGGTCGGGTTGTTCGGTTAACACTTAGATCCTACTGTGATATATTTTGATAGTCAGAGTTGCACCAAACTCTCGGTTAATCTAGTATTTCATGATAGATATAAACACATTTACATCCAGTACCATCATATCAGAGATTGTGTGCAGTGGAAGATCATGTTACTTTCATACATTCCTATGGAGGATCAGGATGTTGATATCTCGACGAAGGCGCTCACCAGGAGAAAATTCGAATACCACAGAGGCAGGATCGGGGTGGAAGATAATCCCTATCTTGTTTAGAGGGAGTGTTGAGATTGCAACAAGATGACGAGCTTAGTGAAAAGAGTCGCCTTCACTAAGTGGGCCCGCAGGCTATTTTTGGCGCAAAGTATATTTTTAGATTATGTCTATTTTTAGACATGTTGATCATATTCTATGAGTTGCAGGATGCTATTTGTGGATGGTTGGTCAAGTTGGAAAAATAGATGGACTTCCATTTTTAGACATGTCGATCATGTTCTATGAGTTGCAGGATGCTATTTTTGTATGGTTGGTCAAGTTGGAAAAATAGACGGACTTCTATTTTTAGACATATTGGGCGGAATCTATTTTTAAATTGCTAGTCTAAAAATAGATATGTTGAATATTATTAGCTCTTAATAATATTTGGACTCTAAACATTATCTTATTCTCTTAGAGCACTCCAGTTAATTGCACAGATGTGGCACAGGAGTTGACAGAAGGAATTACGCTATTCCTGAGGGTTAAGTGGAGCTATTGCATGGAGACTTCAGTTAGAACTCATGTGATAGAGTTTGGTCAAGTTATTGAGGTAGTTGGTGGAGTTGTGTTCAATTTAACTCAATTAGACTGAGTTGAGCTAGTTGTATCTAGTCTCACTGATTGATACACTAGTGAGAGTGGTGTAAATTAATTATTAATTAATTCACTAAATATTAACTCATCAATCAAATGAAGAATACATCAGTTAACTACAGTGCATGGACAGTTTCAGTGGAGACCAGTGGAGAGGTAGGTGAAAGAGCAGGTTGACTATCAGTTGTGACTATAGTGTTGCATGATTTGCAACACCCAATGATTGGAGATGCCAATGAGGATTGCATGAGCAAGGCTGGACCAATTCGAGTTCATTCAGAGCCATTATTCAGCAGGTATTGCGCAGTAGAGGCAGGATAGTAGGTGGCATAGATCGGTGCATGGATTTTCTAGATCGGGCCTGATTAGTGTGTAGCGATTGTATTGTACTGAGAGCTTGATATGATCAGCTTTGTATGAGGATTTTTACATGATCTCTATGACATATATTATATATATATAGTTGGGGTTTTTAGCTTCAGGATTTCCCGTTAAAACATTGTGTTCATATGTGTGAATTTTTATGGTTTCAATGTGTGCATGCAATTGATTTAATTTCCGCAAGTAATGATCAATGGTGGAATAGATTATGTATTGTGCATGAAGTCAAATAGTGTATGGTCAGGAGAGTCTTAGACATATAACGCATTATTTATATGATTTTCTACATCATATATTCAGTACTAACAGATATTGGTAATCCTTCATTCACTTTATCGAACTGCATAACCATAATGAAACAAAATGGTGTACCATATCATAAAAATTTGTTTAGATTCACTCTTTCTAAATACATTTTGGCATGACCATAACATGCTTGGGGGCACCTATGTCCCTCAACCATAAAAGTCCCAGCTCTTAGCCAAAAATAGCACTGAAACCCCCTTTCTCTGACAAGTCACACTTTTCAGGTCATTCTCTAGGATAGGTCACTATTTTTTGCCCAGTACATGCTACCCAGGTCATAGAACAGACCCCAAAAAATGCGACCTGGCCTGTTCATGAGCTCTGGGTGCCTAAACTGAAATTTTAATCCCCTTAAATGAAAGAGTAGGTTTAGGCCTCTTACCTATACAAAATGGATCTTGATTCCAATGTGCAGTTTTTCCACTATGATCACCGCAAGATATAGGGCCTTCTCTTCTCTCTACATTCACCACAGCTAAATTTGTAAGTGACTGAATTTGGAGGGAAAATCCCTTATTAAAAGAGAAACCCCATATTTTTCTTTTGCTCGATGTGGCCAAACCGTAGCTCAGTTTGACAAACCATCTGTACCATTGGAAAGCTCTCACCAAGCTTTAAAATGGGTATTTGTTATTTTTTTGTGATTTGATACTTCACCTAGACAATTTTTTTCCAAGAAGGGTCACTTCACCATTCCTTAAAATTGAATTTCCTCACTTGCAACACTCGTACTTGGGGCACCACTTTTCCTTCATACTTTTCCATGCTTTTGTCTATTTTCTTCTTGAGTCACCATCTTGTACTCATTCTTTTATGGTCCCCACTAGGCCTATTCTGTGTTGCAGCATCATCGAGTCGCCCTTGTTTACAACATCCGAGTTGAGTCATCATCGCACTCATGGAGTCTATCTCGAGTCCCTTTGTATCCCGTCATAGTCCTCCATCCTTTATTGCTTTGTCCCTCTCTCGTGTCGCACACTTTGGCCTTCATTCATACTATCCCCTATCCCCTTTGATATTGTGTCAGTTGCTTCTAGGTCATCCATGCCCTTCATGCTCTAACAAGGAAAATCATCAGCTTGCTACTTAGTACGCCCATTCCATCATCATCCTTGGTGTCAGTATATCAGTTACTCTATTATTATCTCTCGTTCCTTAGTTGAGGACCCCTTATTGCCTCACCTATGGCAGACCTCCTTCTATCGACATCAACTCATTCAATCCAGAAGACAGGTCTAGAGGGTGGTATACCTTAGTTCCAGCTTCCACTCTTGTTCGGTGCCTCGGATCAGGCAAAGGGACTCCTTATTTCCCTTTGACTTCATTGTTTCTTAGCTCCAGCTCCTTATGGCATGATTGAGATATGTATACTCAATGGTTCAGTGATGCAACAAATTGTACCGGTGATTCCCAGGTGTGTGTGAAATGTTTCAGAGCTCATGAGGGGGTGACCCTTTAGGTAGCCCCCCACATGCCCGTATGACCTCTTCACTACAGCCTTCGATGCAGCTCCACAGATTTGATGGTTTCAGTCTCATCCACATGCAGTGCCTTTTATTTTGCATGTATCATTCAAATTTGCAGAGCCCTCTCCTATTTACAAGGTCTCTTTGGTTGTACTTATATCTCATGTACTAAGATATTATTGTATAACTCTTGGCTATTATCTGAGTCAAAATATGTATGTGGGATCCATTATCATGTTTTTATTTGGCTCATGTTTATCCCAGCATGTACTATATAGTTTAGCCCCTTATTTACTAGACGCATTAGTCTTTGTACTTTGTCTCACCGGGCATAGGTATGCCTCCGTCACCTCTTATAGAAAATTTACTCACTCATAAAAGAGACTTGTCGCACCTGTAATTCTCTCCTCCTCAGGGTCTTGTGGTCTAGCACTTTAGTCTACCTTATATTTTTCTCTCTCTGACTTCCCCTTCGGTGTCTAGTGATTGAGTTCTTACAACGTACTTCGGTCATATGATTAGCTCCTAGTGCTCGCACGTTGCGGAGCAATCTGTTACACCAAATTTTGGTCATCGAACCTGTTACTATTATATTGACCAAATTACACCATGTAAGACCAATTTTACTCTAAGTAAAATTGTTTTCACTATGAAAAGTAGCTTAGTAATCCATAATTTACTAAGTTGTTTATTGTCTAAACAAGAAACCCCATCAGGAAATATTGAATAAATCCATATTTGTTTGATTTTCCTCAAGGAATAATTGGTTAAACAACAGTTTAATTAATTTTCCTGGTTATATTTAACCGGAAACACGAAAATTAATGAGATAAATCATTATTTATCTTATTATTTTGTAGGAATAATTATTTAAACATTATTTAAATAATATTCCTTGTTAACTTTGACTAAATCATTTATAAATAATTGAATAAATCACTATTTATTTAATTATTACTCAACCACATCTTTAAAATAATAAATAAATCATTTATTTATTTATTATTTACAAATAAATGGATTTGACGAAATTCAAATTATTTTTCCCTCCAACAAATATAAAAAAATGTTCCATAAAAGTTGGATCTAGATTTGGTGAATAATATTTTAATTATGCACCAATACCTTGACTAACTCAATATTTTGTTATAAATAGAAGGGTTTTTCCATTCATTCACTACCTTTTGTTGCCTAACGATCACTCTGGATCTATACTTTTGGTCTGACTTTGATCCTCCATCATTTTCATATTTTTTCTATATTTTTGCTTGTGAACTCCCTTTGAGTTCCATTTTTGTTTAGGTTTTCTACACCATCAAGAGAGAGAGAGAGAGAGAGATCTTAGATCTAAAGTGTTGAGGACATACAAGAACCCATCCAATTGAGGGGGATTGGTAACATCTTTCTATGTTCCCTTGCCAGGTGTCATAAATACAAAATTCCTTAAAAATATTCTTGTCTAGTCTATTGGATGCATGTAGAAACTCTTGATTTTATTTACTGCTTAATGTCCTTTACTGCATAGATCTAGATTTTGTAGCATTTATCTTGGTCAACTAACTGCAGATCTAAAGAAATTGGTAGCCATATTTGATGTTAGGGTTGTTTATTATGCACAACTAAAGTGAGCTTTTTTCGTACACTTGTGATTATAATTCACACTAATAGTTAACATTATGGAGTTTGGATTGTAAGAACTATTTGGAATTGGCTTTGTTGATTAGGTAATCAAAATGGAATGGGGAAATTCTGGTCGATTCATCTGCCACATACTCGTTATGATGATTATTTAGATGAAAATATCTTGAATCCAGGTGATCGGGAAAATTCCTAATTTCTAGCATGAAACTTTTAATTTCTCAACTTTGTACGGTTATTGAGTACCTGAATTATAGTTTGAATAAGTTCTAATGGTTCTTTGTAGTTTCTTCAGAGTTTTGAGAAACTGGTTTCAAGAATGTATCTTAGTGACATTGCGAGAAGGGTTATTCCTAGGATGGCAAAGGACTCAAATATTTTTGGAGATGTGACCCCTTCAAGCCTCTTTGATATATTCATCCTCAGGTTTGTATGCAAAGATTTTTGTGTAAAACCGTTTCACTACATTGATTAGAATTTTGTTTGAGTACAATTTGTCTAAGTCAATAGTTGCATCTATTATAAGGAATAGTGGGATGGTTGCCTAATTGATTGGTAAGGAACTTGTTTCGTGCGCATCTGCTAAGAAAACATTCATGTCCGTTGGGGTATCTCCCTATTTTAGGAATAACCCATGCAAAAACATATAGTTCATTGTGATAATTTTTTTATCTTCTAAACATGGTTTTTCTATCTGAAATATGCAAGTTTTCCTTTCAACATGAAGTCTTCTAAGAAATATTGCACACAATTTTTTACATGCCTGAATTAGGCTAAAAAATGAAGGTGCTCATAATTTCTCCGAAATAGATCGAATGGAAAGTGCTCGTCAATACGATCCCAATGCCATGAACGACACTCAAATCCGACGCCGTATGAGGAAGATATTCAGTTTTGAATTTTCTCAATTTCAGTGAAAAAAGGCCAAAATTTGACTTTGGAAAAAAAAATATTTTTATTAAAAAAAGAATATTCCACAGAATATTCTGGGAATATTCTGTGGAATATTCCACAGAATATTCTGCGGAATATTTCTATTGTGGCCAATTACAGAGCGCCACGTGGCTAGCCCGGAGGCCGCCACGTGGGCTCCCAAAGCGGATTGAAATGGCGTGTTCAAAAATATGTTAATGCACTCGACAGGATTTGAACGTGGGTCGGCGGGTTATTAACACAAAAACCGTTGGGGCAAGTCAGTGGTTCTTGTTATGGAAACGCAAGGTTATATTTAAATGTATCAAGCAGTTTGTTAACTTTCAATACGGCGGTTACCCCAACAAAGTTAATGCGGAATATGCGGCCACATGTCCTTTAACATTTTAATGCTGAGTTTATTAGCCCAAATTCTTAAGTGCCCCCAAATTAGGCGGATGTGCCAGTTTAGTTCAGTTAACTGGCGGTGTCTCCACATTTAGTGGAGCTTGTTTAGGCCAGACTGGCAGTTAGTAAATATGCCATATCTTTCACATGGGAGATCCTTTTGGAGTGAATTTGTTTTTGATTTTGGGTCTCTTCGACCTTCTGAAGCCATTGGCACAGGTTTCACAGCCATCTGAGGCCGTTTGCAGGTGATTTTTCTTCGTGGAAGTTCCAGGAGCCACTAGGGCCAAATCAGTTTGGGAGCTGCATTGGGAATTGTGCAGCCAGTGAATGTGGAACGAAGGTCATTCCTGAAGTTTTTCAGTATTTTGAATCCATTTCTACAGCTCGCTTTTCCTTTTGAGGAATTCTTCTCACTGTTTAGCTTCAGGGAAGCTTTCAGGGCCACCAGGGCCATTTCAGTGTTGGAGCTGTTTGGGGACTATGTTCTTCCATTTTTGGTGATTCAAAAGCCTGTTTCTGATATTTTCGACCTTCTGAGTTTAATGGCAGAGGTTTCAGAACCAATTGAGGTCATCTTCACCTCGAAATTCTCCATGCAAGTCTAAAGGGCCACCAGGGCCAATTGGGGAAAGTATTGTATAAGGTACAATTTCACTGTTTAGTGTTTGGGAAAGAGCATGTTTAGCTAATTCCTATCTTCTGATTCTGTATTTACAGTCAGATATGTCTTTCGAGACACTCATATTCTTGTATTAGCCTTTGTAGCATTTTTTAATACAAGAGGACAAGCCTAGTTTGAGAGGCTTGGTCCAGCAGATGTAGCCCAGAGGGGGGGTGAACTGCTTTATCATTTTGATGTCTTATTTTGCTGAAGATGATATGCTAAAAAAAACTGATATAAAGTGTTAAACAACAAATATACATAACTTGCATACACACATAATCACCTACTCAGCTGCAGAAAGTTATTTGTCTTATTCCGCAAGACATCAAACTTCAAGTATGTGTATGTCAAAGACTTCTAAGTGTTTACTTCATTATTTCTTTAGGCAGAGCCTGTAGAGGGCCAGGTAGCCTCTGAACTCATCCTCTCTTTAGAGGTGACATGTCCGATGAATGCCCCTATAGTCTATCTCTGTATAAGAAATAAGAAGTTTTCACATTTTCAGAGGTCACTTGGAGTGTATAGCTCACATTTGAAATTATTTGAAATGGATACCTTGCACCCTTAAACAAGTACATTCCATTTTCAGATCAGATGGTATCAGAGCACTAGGTTTGCTTGACTGACATCACTAGCTTGATTGTGTAGCTTGAAAGGTGTCTTAAGCAGTGTTGAAGATTGACTGCTTTATTGTTCTGCAAACTACTTCTTGTTTGAGTTTGCTGAAGCTCTTTTGTTCATTTTTATAATGACAACTTCCATAAGTGAGTTCTCAAAATCGTCCTCCTTCACAAGATTTTTTGATGAAGGCTTGAAGCAAGAATTTTTCATCATGATGAATATAGTGAGAGAAATGTATGAGGATGAAAGAAAGAGCTCTAGACTTCAAGAGCAGTTGAATTCCATGAGGGAAGAGAAGCAGTTTCTTTCTGACCAATTGCAGGAAATGGAAGGCCAACTTCGTATTGCAAACATGAAGCTGGAAAGGATGCATGAGTTGGAGACACAACTCCTTGTTGACAAAGAAGCCTTAGCCAAGTATCAGCTTGAAGAAGAGGTAAACAATTCTAGTTTGTCTTCAATTTCTTATAAGAATGTTTATGCTGGTTCTTTTGAGAAACATACCAGAGGCATAGGGTCCAAGTTGATGTCCAAAATGGGATATGAAGGAAAAGGATTGGGAAAACATGCACAGGGTATAGTTGAGCCAATAATGGTTGAGGTAAGGCCTAAGAATTTGGGTCTTGGCTATGGACAATCTTATGGAGAAAGTTCCAAAGAAGCCATGAAGGAAGAAGGTGTGCATCAGCATGCACTTGAACAAGGGAGTGGTGAAAGCTCTAAAACCATTGATGGGATTGATAGTGTTCCAAAGGGAGCTTCTTCTTCTTTCGATTCACCTCCTCATGAAGGTAATGAAGGTGAAAGAGAAAGGTATAAATCTGATTTCAATCATATTTCCTTTGATCATGTAAAGCATGGAAAATTTCCACACAAGCATTGGAAAAGAATTGCATTTTCTTTTTGTGGTTTGTTTAACCATAGTGTTTCTAGATGTTGGAAAAGAATGGCAACATACAAGAAACTTTTGAAGGAAAGGAGGCAAGAAGCCAAAGTTCCAATGAACAATGCAAATCATGCGGTCAAGAAGATGAACATGTGTTGCACTTATTACCATAAGCAAGGACATACTGTTGAAAGGTGTTGGACTCTGAATCCAACAATGCTTCCACAAAAGTTGAAGAAGGGGGAGAAAGAGTATGGCAAGAATGGGAAGGAAGTTTCCATCATTGATATGTGTCAGGATGATACACATGCTGATATCGATGTGCAGTTAAAGGAATCACCTTTGAAATGGATTGGTAAGAAATGGTTAGAATTCTTATCCAATTAAAGTTGCATGTCTTTTGATTGAATGCATTTTCTTTGTTAAGGGAATGCAAGTTGCAGGATGGAAAAGTTGAGTATGAGACTCACTCTATCGTAGCGAAAGTTATATTCATTTCAGCTTTGAAAGTACATGTACATGTGATTGAGGATCTTGTACTTATGATTGTACTTAAGATAAAGTTGAAGGATAAACTGTATGCATGAGAATGAGATGCATGAGCACAGGGATCATGATGATTTCCTTGTATTTTAAACATGTATGTGTGATTAACTTGAAGGGTTGATAACTTTGTTTTTAACCATGCATGTAATGTAATATTGACTTGGAAAAAGTTAATTTGATCTCCAAAGATTGTAAAGATGAGAAATGATAGAAGTGTTTCATTTTTGTAAAAACCTTCTCATTTTGGGAGGCTGACTCTGCTAACAGAGCGGAGGTGCCATGGATGGGCATCGTGACAGTTGGCAAGCCCACATGTTCAGGGGAATATTTCAGCTCATATATCAGCAAGTTTCATTGCTGGTTCCTGCAATTTCAGATTTTTCTGGCGAAAGAACTTGGTCGAGATTCGACAAGTACTTGAAACGTATACGGCAAAGGAAGTCGCCATGACGGCAGTTAGCAAAGCCAGGACATTTTTGGCATCGGTATGCTCTTTTGGCTGGGTGGAAGAGGATATTTACGTTCCTCAAGTCTTGTCTGAGTTCGGATCAGAGATTGATGGCTTTGGGGAGTAAAAGCCTTCTCATTTAAGGAGGAGTGTATCAAGAGCTCAAGTCAAGCCATGGAAAAGGCTAAAAAATGAAAGTGCTCAAATTTCTCAGAAATAGATCGAATGGAAAGTGCACAAGTCGATACGATCAGCAGCGAAGTGAGCAGCACTCAAATCCGACTCAGTATGAGGAAGATATTCGGTTTTGAGATCGTAATTTCATTAAAAATGCCAAAATTTGACTTTGGAAAAAATATTTTTATTAAAAAAGAATATTCCATGGAATATTCCACAGAATATTCCGTGGAATATTCCACAGAATATTCTGCAGAATATTCCAGTCGCATCCAATTAAAAGGCGCCACGTGGCCAGCCCGGAGGCCGCCACGTGGCCCAAAGGTGGATTGGAATGGCGTTTAAAAACTTTGTTATGGACGCAACAGGATTGGATCCCGAGTCAGCGGGTTGATAACACAAAGGCCCAACCGTTGGGGCAAGTCAGTGGTTCTTGTTATGGAAAGCGCAAAGTTTATATTTAAATGTATCAAACAGTTTGTTAACTTTCAATCCGGCGGTTACCCCAACAACTAATGCAGAATGTGCGGCCACATGTCAGTTGACATTTAATGCTAGCAGTTTATTCCACCCCAAATTTAGCGCCGGTGCCCCCAAATTAGGCGGATGTGCCAGTTTAGTTCAGTTAACTGACAGTGTCTCCACATTTAGTGGAGCTTGTTTAGGCCAGACTGGCAGTTAGTAAATATGCCATATCTTTCACATGGGAGATCCTTTTGGAGTGAATTTTTTTTTGATTTTGGGGCTCTTCGACCTTCTGAAGCCATTGGCACAGGTTTCACAGCCATATGAGGTCGTTTGCAGGTTATTTTTCTTCGTGGAAGTTCCAGGAGCCACTAGGGCCAAATCAGTTTGGGAGCTGCATTGGGAATTGTGCAGCCAGTGAATGTGGAACGAAGGTCATTCCTGAAGTTTTTCAGCATTCTGAATCCATTTCTAAAGCTCGTTTTTCCTTTTGAGGCATTCTTCTCACTTTTTAGCTTCAGGGAAGCTTTCAGGGCCACCAGGGCCATTTCAGTGCTGGAGTTGTTTGGGGGCTATGTTCATCCATTTTTGTTGATTCAAAAGCCTATTTCTGCTATTTTCGACCTTCTGAGTCTAATTGCAGAGGTTTCAGAACCAATTGAGGTCATCTTCACCTCAAAATTCTCCATGCAAGTCTAAAGGGCCACCAGGGCCAATTGGGGAAAAGTACTGTATCAGGTACAATTTCACTGTTTAGTGTTTGGGAAAGAGCATGTTTAGCTAATTCCTATCTTCTGAATCTGTATTTACAGTCAGATCTGTCTTTCGAGACACTCATATTCTTGTATTAGCCTTTGTAGCATTTTTAATACAAGAGGACAAGCCTAGTTTGAGAGGCTTGGTCCAGCAGATGTAGCCCAGAGGGGGGGTGAACTGCTTTATCATTTTGATGTCTTTATTTGCTGAAGATGATATGCTAAACAAAACTGATATAAAGTGTTAAACAGCACATATACATAACTTTCATACACACATAATCACCTACTCAGCTGCAGAAAGTTATTTGTCTTATTCCGCAAGACATCAAACTTCAAGTATGTGTATGTCAAAGACTTCTACGTGTTACTTCATTATTTCTTTAGGCAGAGCCTGTAGAGGGCCAGGTAGCCTCTGGAACTCATCCTCTCTTTAGAGGTGACATGTCCAGTGAATGCCCCTACAGTCTATCTCTGTATAAGAAATAAGAAGTTTTCACATTTACAGAGGTCACTTGGAGTGTATAGCTCAATTTGAAATTATGGGAAATGGATACCTTGCACCCTTAAACAAGTACATTCCATTTTCAGATCAGATGGTATCAGAGGTAAGGTTTGCTTGACTGACATCACTAGCTTGATTATGTAGCTTGAAATGTGTCTTAAGCAGTGTTGAAGATTGACTGCTTTATTATTCTGCAAACTACTTGTTGTTTGAGTTTGTTGAAGCTCTTTTGTTCATTTTTATAATGACAACTTTCATAAGTGAGTTCTCAAAATCGTCCTCCTTCACAAGATTTTTTTGATGAAGGCTTGAAGCAAGAATTTTTCATCATGATGAATATGGTGAGAGAAATGTATGAGGATGAAAGAAAGAGCTCTAGACTTCAAGAGCAGTTGAATTCCATGAGGGAAGAGAAGCAGCTGCTTTCTGACCAATTGCATGAAATGGAAGGCCAACTTCGTATTGCAAACATGAAGCTGGAAAAGATGTATGAGTTGGAGACAAAACTCCTTGTTTCCAAAGAAGCCTTAGCCAAGTATCAGCTTGAAGAAGAGGTAAACAATTCTAGTTTGTCTTCAAATTCTTATAAGAATGTTTATGAACTTGGTTCTTTTGAGAAACATACCAAAGGCATAGGGTCCAAGTTGATGTCCAAGATGGGATATGAAGGAAAAGGACTGGGAAAACATGCACAGGGTATAGTTGAGCCAATAATGGTTGAAGTAAGGCCTAAAAATTTGGGTCTTGGTTATGGACAATCTTATGGAGAAAGTTCCAAAGCAGCCATGAAGGAAGAAGGTGTGCATCAGCATGCACTTGAACAAGGGAGTGGTGAAAGCTCTAAAACCATTGATGGGATTTTTAGTGTTCCAAAGGGAGCTTCTTCTTCTTTCGATTCACCTCCTCATGAAGGTAATGAAGGTGAAAGAGAAAGGTATAAATCTGATTTCAATCATATTTCCTTTGATCATGTAAATCATGAAAAATTTCCACACAAGCATGGGAAAAGAATTGCATGTTCTTTTTGTGGTTTGTTTAACCATAGTGTTTCTAGATGTTGGAAAAGAATGGCAACATACAAGAAACTTTTGAAGGAAAGGAGGCAAGAAGCCAAAGTTCCAATGAACAATGCAAATCATGAGGTCAAGAAGATGAACATGTGTTGCACTTATTGCCATAAGCAAGGACATACTGTTGAAAGGTGTTGGACTCTGAATCCAACAATGCTTCCACAAAAGTTGAAGAAATGGGAGAAAGAGTATGGCAAGAATGGGAAGGAATTTTACATCATTGATATGTGTCAGGATGATACACATGCTGATATCGATGTGCAGTTAAAGGAAGCGCCTTTGAAATGGATTGGTAAGAAATGGTTAGAATTATTATCCAATTAAAGTTGCATGTCTTTTGATTGAATGCATTTTCTTTGTTAAGGGAATGCAAGTTGCAGGATGGAAAAGCTGAGTATGAGACTCACTCTATCGTAGCAAAAGTTATATTCATTTCAGCTTTGAAAGTACATGTACATGTGATTGAGGATCTTGTACTTATCATTGTACTTAAGAGAAAGTTGAAGGATAAACTGTATGCATGAGAATGAGATGCATGAGCACAGGGATCATGATGATTTCCTTGTATTTTAAACATGTATGTGTGATTAACTTGAAGGGTTGATTACTTTGTTTTTAACCATGCATGTAATGTAATATTGACTTGGAAAAAGTTAATTTGATCTCCAAGAGTGTAAAGAGGAGAAATGATGAAGTGTTTCATCTTTGTAAAAGCCTTCTCATTTGGGAGGCAGCTCTTCTTCTGGAGCGGAGGTGCCATGGATGGGCATCGTGACAGTTGGTAAGCCCACATGTTCAGGGGAATATTTCAGCTCATATATCAGCAAGTTTCATTGCTGGTTCCTGCAATTTCAGATTTGTCTGGTGAAAGAACTTGGTCGGGATTCGACAAGTACTTGGCGTATGCAGCAAAAAGTCGCCATGACGACAGTTAGCAAGGCAGGACATTTTTGGCATCAGTACGCTCTTTTGGCTGACTGGAAGAGGAAATTTCTGTTCCTCAAGTGCTGTACAGTTCAGATCAGAGATTCAGTAAGCTTTTGGGGACCAAAATCCTTCTCATTTGGGAGGTGTGATCAGGAGCTCAGGACCAAGTGTCGTAAAATGGTCAAAAATGAAAGTGCTCAAATTGATTTGGAACCTAAGTGACGGGATAGGCCTCGGCAACACGATCCCAACGCCGCGAACGGCACTAAAAACCGACGCTGTATGAAGAAGTTATTCAACTTTGAAGTTATTCAATTTCAATTAAAAATGCGACATTTGACTTTGGGAAAAAAATATTTTTATTAAAAAAATAATATTCCACAGAATATTCTGAGAATATTCCACAAAATATACTGCAGAATATTCCAGTCGCATCCAATTAAAAGGCACCACGTGGCTAGCCCGGAGGCCGCCACGTGGCCCAAAGGTGGATTGGAATGGCGTTTAAAAACTTTGTTATGGATGCGACAGGATTGGATACCAGGTCGGCGGGTTGATAACACAAAGGCCCGACCGTTGGGGCAAGTCGGTGGTTCTTGTTATGGAAAGCACAAAGTTTATATTTAAATGTATCAAACAGTTTGTTAACTTTCAATCCGGCGGTTACCCCAACAACTAATGCGGAATGTGCGGCCACATGTCAGTTGAAATTTAATGCTAGCAGTTTATTCCGCCCCAAATTTAGCGCCGGTGCCCCCAAATTAGGCGGATGTGCCAGTTTAGTTCAGTTAACTGGCAGTGTCTCCACATTTAGTGGAGCTTGTTTAGGCCAGACTGGCAGTTAGTAAATATCCCATATCTTTCACATGGGAGATCTTTTTGGAGGAATTTTTTTTTTGAATTTGGGTCTCTTCGACCTTCTGAAGCCATTGGCACAGGTTTCACAGCCATCTGAGGTCGTTTGCAGGTGATTTTGCTTCGTGGAAGTTCCAGGAGCCACTAGGGCCAAATCAGTTTGGGAGCTGCATTGGGAATTGTGCAGCCAGTGAATGTGGAACGATGGTCATTCCTGAAGTTTTTCAGTATTCTGAATCCATTTCTACAGTTCGTTTTTCCTTTTGAGGAATTCTTCTCACTGTTTAGCTTCAGGGAAGCTTTCAGGGCCACCAGGGCCATTTCAGTGTTGGAGCTGTTTGGGGGCTATGTTCATCCATTTTTGGTGATTCAAAAGCCTGTTTCTGCTATTTTCGACCTTCTGAGTCTAATGGCAGAGGTTTCAGAACCAATTGAGGTCATCTTAACCTCGAAATTCTCCATGCAAGTCTAAAGGGCCACTAGGGACAATTGGGGAAAAGTACTGTAGCAGGTACAATTTTCACTGTTTAGTGTTTGGGAAAGAGCATTTTTAGCTAATTCCTATCTTCTGATTCTGTATTTACAGTCAGATCTGTCTTTCGAGACACTCTTATTCTTGTATTAGCCTTTGTAGCATTTTTAATACAAGAGGACAAGCCTAGTTTGAGAGGCTTGGTCCAGCAGATGTAGCCCAGAGGAGGGGGTGAACTGCTTTATCATTTTGATGTCTTTATTTGCTGAAGATGATATGCTAAACAAAACTGATATAAATTGTTAAACAACAAATATACATAACTTGCATACACACATAATCACCTACTCAGCTGCAGAAAGTTATTTGTCTTATTCCGCAAGACATCAAACTTCAAGTATGTGTATGTCAAAGACTTCTAAGTGTTACTTCATTATTTCTTTAGGAAGAGCCTGTAGAGGGCCAGGTAGCCTCTGGAACTCATCCTCTCTTTAGAGGTGACATGTCCGGTGAATGCCCCTACAGTCTATCTCTGTATAAGAAATAATAAGTTTTCACATTTTCAGAGGTCACTTGGAGTGTATAGCTCACATTTGAAATTATGGGAAATTGGATACCTGCACCCTTAAACAAGTACATTCCATTTTCGATCAAACACCAACAAGAGGCTCAGATCCCAGAATGCATAACATGCCACAACCGATCGACAGGACACAAATCAAGAACACTCACCAGCAAAATATCCAACCGTATCGTCACAAGTTAGCCAACTCCCGCACCAAGGCACCGTCTACTGTGTGACCAAGTTCGCAGAAGCTTCGTCGTCTCGTGGAGGCACTCAACGCAACATAATGGGGACCATTACTTCCCAAGGAGAGGACCGATCAAGGTGGATATTGGTAATACCTATGTAAGAGCTCCTAATTAGCGTACAACTAATTGGAATATTCATTTTTGGTTAATTTTTTCTTTTTTTAAAGTTTATACAGAAATAAAGGGGTGAGGGGACCCATGAATAAAACATTAGAATAAAAAAACTTTCCTAAAATCATTAGCAGACAATTAAAAGGTGAAGTGGGCCCATGAGGCCAAGTGATACTGCCAGAGACGAGGCACTTGGGGATGCCGCAAAGGGCGCGTGGGGCCAAGCAAAGACAAAGGGGTAACGTGGGAGAGGCAAGACATCAAGGGACGACGTGGCAAGAGGGACAAGGTAACAGGGCCAAAGGGAACGTAGGTTCACAAGCATAAAAATGGAATGGAGGCAACCTTCCTCATTCATTCTTACATCTTATGGTTTTCCTCGTCCGTCAATACTAGAGCACGCTTAAGCCGTTTACGGAGTCCGCAAAGTGATGTTTAGCACAAGGGTGTCTTCGAGCAAGAGATCCCAACCTTGTCCTTGGGGGACTTCGAGTGCCCGCTTAGGAGAGGAGCCATTCCACCAGCTTTTGAGAGTAGCTTCATCAAGTCAGCCCACAGATTATAAATACTCCAAGGCAAACTGCTAGCCTCTCCTAGGGGAATACGCTTATCATAGAGGAGAGCGCCCGAGAGAGGGGAGGAACTTCGTGAGATTTGAGTCCGAGGTTTTGTGAGGGCATCAAACCTTCCATAATCGAGTCCCTTGGATAGTTGGAGGCCCTTTCTTCCAACATTCTCATCACAGAGGCTAGTGTACCCGTAGGAGAGTGTAGTCATCCCAAGAGGGTGAATTTCCCGGGCCGCCCATTCCGAATTCTCTTCGGGTTTTTGGAGGAGAGATCTATGACCGAGTTTCAAAATTTTCGAGGAGCAAGAGTGTGGCCCCATACTTGGGCAGCTCCTTCGCCCAAAGAACGTCATTTTCTCGCAAGACTACGTAGAGGAGGAGAAACACAGAAAGGCAGATTGAGCAGATATTTTGATACAGAGGAAGAGATAATTCCAAATGCTTCTGGAGTGTGCCAAGGTGCTATCATGATGAGCACACTTTATACTTGTTCCTACTTTCATAAAATATAATAAAATGGCTTAGTTGTTCCTATTTATTTACAAATGGTTTATTAGTATGCTTATATTTGTTGTAGTTATCATATGTTACTTTGTATTGTTACGTATTTCCCATTTGGGATATTACAACTCGTCTATTCCACTCGACCCCCACCACCTTTTTCTTTCTTAGCTTTCCTTAATTGTAGCACAAGCTTTAGTATTTTTTAGCATTTTTTCGGTCCTCAACTTCCAGAGTCGTTTTAAGGCCCTAAATGACATTTTTTTGGAAAACGGATTTTTTTTATTAGAAATAGGACCCTACAATCAAATTTGTTGTCCCTGATGATGTTTCTAAGGAGGTATCGTACATGTTAAACAAAGATCGTATGCCAAAGTTATGACCTCTGAAGTTGATGTACCAATTAACTCCAATGGGGCCTACAAACTTTTGGCGATTCATGTCCTAGGGTTAGGTTTTCAAATGTTTAGATTTTCCATTTGCTTTCTCAATAATAAAGCCTCTCGAGCCCCTCATCGTAACATAGTTCAAGGCATGCACCGCTACACATCTTCTCGCATATATTACCATCGCTCGAGCTAGTTTCTTTCCATTCTACATGTAAACAATTTTCAATACTTCATTATTAATGAATTGAAGTTATGTTTTCTTATCAGAGCTTTGTGTTTCTATTTATACCGTATTTCATTTTGTTCCTTCATAAATACAAATCATTCATAACCCCTTTTTCAATTCAAACTAAGGCATTTTACCTCAAATTTGCAGCCAAATTCCAAATTCAATAGCTCCAAACACTTAATAATGGATCCCACTTGAAATCTACACCTTTAGGCATGGTTTTTGGTCGCTTTAGAAAGTGTTATCAACTTGTAAATATCGATAGAAAACCCACTCGTGAACCAACTTGTGTTTTTTTTTTTTTTTCACTTGTGGGTGATCTAAGCTCTGGTAAACTTTCTCCCTTTGTACTCCCTTTGACCTTTAAACTTTCCTCACACTCGAAGAATGACGACTTTGATCCTCGTGTGCATGCCTCCTATTCGCCAAAGAGAACTTGGTGATTTTTTTGGCTCGTATTAGGAGATTTTGTGGGTCAAAGTTGGGAACTCGAGATGAGCATTTGTTTTACCCTTCCTCGATAACAGCTACGACCAAGGTCTCTCCATCCTCCATAATCTTATAATGGGTTTCCCAACTACCTAGCTCCTCATAACCGATTTGGGAAGTGGGGAAAGAGGGAAATTATTTCAAATTTACATTTTGGGCCTTTTCGCAATATGGGTTTTTGGCTATGGTTGTTTACTTCGATAAGTGAGGTAATTCTCCAACCCTCGATCTAGTTATTGCTCGTGGTATCATGGCCAATATCGGTTCTCCAACCTTATGTTGGGCTTGGTCAACGATTTTTCATCAATTAACAAAAGACATTTACATAATTTAAAACTAGTCCGTCGTAATCCAAAACTCATAAAAACATCTATGCCATGATTCACAATGACATTTAGTCATAATTATGATTACAAGCCATATTATGATTACCGACTAGAGGATAATAAGGCATTCCACAAGCCATACAGCAATAATGATACTTGTCACAAGCTCAACATATATTTTCTGGGAATTGAACTTGGGCTGGGGATAACAATTCTGTACAACCACTCGAGGTAAACCCACCACAAACTCAAACCTAAAGCCATAACAAAATGTTTTATTATTTTACAATATTTAATTTTTTTATTTTTATTTTTATTTTTATTCTTTTTATTGTACCTAGAATAGTGAGGTGCTTTTAGCCTACTATGAGGAAATATCATTAAGTAACACTACTTTACATCATAACAAAAATAATAACTATCTATTACATATATACACGACAACATCTTAAAAATATAAACAAACGTAAATCCATCTTAAACTTGAATTTATCAAGCACACACACACACACACATATATTTTTTTGTAAGTGTAATTTTTATCTATTTATTTAATATGAAAGAATTAATAGATAACATAACATCAAACAATAAAAAATATATTTCAAAAAGTCCATTCCTTCTTAATATTCGATAAATAAATAAATAAATAACACTTATTAAATTTTTTAATAAAAATAACAAAAACAACTTATTATAGAATATGTTTTTGATGTCTAACATTAAAGTTATTTCATTTCAAATATTGAAGTTATGATATGCTAATTTCAAATTGTTTGGTTTCTAATTTAATTTTCGTATATATATAATAAGAGTCAGTGTTGCATAGTCTTTTCGGGAATGGATCTTGAAATTTTTGGGGACCAAATTAATAATGTGCTACTATTAGACCACATGCAAAAAAAACATTTTTAAGGATAAATAACATTTGAGAGTGTGTAAACTTCGTGATCCTGTATCTATTTTATTGGAAAATTTCTGAAAATCACATTATCATTCGAGAAGCGACTTGTTTCTAACTACTAAGTGTAGTTCATTCTAAGAGGATTAATTACTGTAGTTCATCAGAAATTTTCCCAAAATCACATTATCATTTGAGAAGCCGAGCGTTTCTAACTAGTAAGTGTAATTCATCATGAGAGGATTAATCGGAAATGTATTTGGCTTCTCAATTGATGTGATTTTCTAAATATTTCTAATAAAATAAGATAAATAACATTATTTGATTTGTCATATATATATATATATATATATATATATATATATATATATATATAGAGTTTTCTAGTCAGTGGTAGTGCCAAACGGCTTACAAATATTGATTCTTGAAATTTGTTTAAAGAATAAATAACTAGCAATTGCCCCTAAAGGTGCAAAGATACACCGAAGGTATGGAATATTTTGGAAAATTATCTCTCCAAGATTTGGGAAGATTTGAATTTCATCAAGGTGCTTGAAATAGCAAATTTGCCTTGTAGTTATGCATAAAACATCATGAATGAGTTATCACCAAAATATGTGAATCAGGTGTGCAATTACAACAATTGTCCCAAATTTAAGGATTGGGAGTGTGGTACCCCAAAAAATCTCATCGTACATTTTAACTGCGTCATGTAGGGCTTGCAAATAATTCGGTAATGCGATATCCACACCAGAGTAGAAGGTTGAAATCCATGCTAATCATGTAACTATTGGAAATCGACTAGAACAAGTACGTGATTGTGAGGACATGAGTAGATTTGTCTACCATGACTTGGTTCAATGTGGTGATTCTTAAAATGGTCCCCGTAGAGAGTGTTTCGTTTACTCACATATCCTCCGAGTCAAGTCAAAATTGTCTTTAGTTTTCCAAGTGTAATTTCCGTAGCGCTCAATTGTCCGAGTTATGCCATGAATTTGAAAATATTTAAGAAAAGATTTATTGCCAAGAAAGTCCAAAAGTCGATACTTACAATTTTCTTCATATAAACATAATAAGAAATTTTACAAGTTATCCTCAACCCATGGTTCCAAGGCTTGCATTTCATGGGGTCTATTTATACTTATTGCTTGGCTTTCAATCAGGAGGTCTATTTCTAGTTATTTTATGGCTTCCAATTTTTGGGAAACAATGCAGTTTCTAGTGTGGTTTCTTGTGCCATTCGGGCAATTCCATGTTGCTAGTTTGGATTAGAAATGGTTTTATGGTTGCCATTGATTATTAAGTCTCTCACACTTTTTCCGTGTTTCTTTTGATTTTTAGGGCTCCATTAACGATCTCATGTGACTAAGAAGAGGCAACGTAATCGATGCAATCTCTATTATGTATGCTTTCAAGTGTGTTTGAAAATCAAAACAACCCATTACAAAAAAAGAAGGTTGTTGTCTTTATATTCATATGGTTTTTGTTTCATGTCTAATCAAAATATTCACTAATGCATGTAAAACATCCTAAAATCATATATAAAGATGAAGCTAATGTAAATGTGCACTTATATTTTGCATCATATAGCTTGTTATCGATGGCATTCTCAGATACCATATCTAGTAAAAAACACAGAGGTAGAGTTTAAGGGCATCTCTTAAGGAATAATCAAGCTTCATTTCAATGTTTTAGACCCGCAGTGGGTGACTTTGCTACCAAATACATATGCCATCATTCTATCATCCGGCTAATGGTTTCTAATAAAGGTGTCTACATTATGAAATATGAGGCAAGGTTGTCACAAGTGTCAAGAAATTAAAGCCAATTAGCTGGGCTTCTATTTTTCCCCTTCAAATGCATGTTATTCAAGATGCACTCAATGGGACCCACTTACTATTAGATTTCAAAGGCATTGCCTTCCCCCGCAATATTTCATAGTGTAATCATTTTGAAAATGGTCACCGGGACTCAAGAGGCACATGCAATAGGAAAATTACCTAAAAAAAAGGATGAGGTAAATCTCAACGATATTGAGAAAGATATGCACAAGATATTTTGACTCGGTTCAAGTATGCAACAAAGGAAGAGGCTCCCATCATGGCCCAATTGCAAAGATGGTTAATACATACTACAATCTACTTAATCCAAATGGGCAGCCGAGAAAATATAAGGACTTTGGTTTCTATCAAAGAGAAGGTTAATCAATGTGTTCCATTTGAATGACTCAGATTGGTGATCATTACCAATCATGCTAAAAATAGAATGAAATTATTGCAACTGAACATGAATATTTAATGATTTCCTTTCATAAATCCAAGAGATCCATGTTTCCTTGTCTTATTTGCCCTCAAATGGTTTTTACCTTAACATTTAATGTATCATTTATTTTTTCCAAAAATAGTAATAGGAGCAAACTCCAAAGAGCCCATTATTTCATTAAGTTCATGGAAATATGCATCTAAGATTATCTCGTTCCTATGCCAAGTGTTAAATTTCCTATTTAGAAGGTTCAAAGAATCGATTAATGTTATATTGTCGTTCTAATAGGCTATCAAAGTATGCTTATGGCGGAATATAACTAGTGATAAAATTTTAATGATTTATTTTCACAATGTTTTTCCAAACTCAACTTTGGAGGCTCTCTAGTATTGCAATGTGAATTTGTAATTGTGTAGTGTTCCATATTGTATTTTTCCAAATACATATATTGAACTCTACACAATCAAATGCTCAATTCATACATAAAGTGAGGTGTATTTAAGTTGTACAGATAATGTGACTTAAGCATGCGGTGGATTCTACCTTCGTTACTATAGTGAGTTATGGCAATTCAAACTTTGCAAACGACAAAGCAATCTGTTTTTTAATGCTAAAGGCCTCAAACATCAACCCATCTCACAAAGAAATGGGATCGTACTTGCACCAACGCCTCCAACATCAATATCTTCTAGTCCAAGTCCAGAGGCATTTACAATTATCAAGCCATCCAAGTGTAGTTCGCATAGGGCTCGCTCCTCCTCGCATTCGTTACCATTCTTGGAGTTGGAGTTACAAATGTTTTCACTTGCCACTTTTATTTCATCGATACTTTTGATACACAAGAAAATGAAAGAATTGGAGAACTTAAAGACTACAAATCACTCTAAATGGAATAGAACTTTGAGATCAAGTAAGTTCAAGAACTTGCATGAATACAACAAAGGGCCATAATCCACCTTTAGACGTTTCAACGCATGGAGATTAGAAGGCAACAAATGATTTCAACACTAATACTGCAAGGAAGGATTCAATATTGTATATAAAGCCCAATTTAAAGGTGGACTTGTAGTCAAGTAGAAGGGAATGAACAAAATATTTTTCAATAAGATGAATTTTGTAAAGATATGGAACTATTAGGTGGTTGCATCATCGACATCTTGTCACATTGATAGGATATTTGGCAGAGCAACATGAAAGGTTTCTTGTTTTTGAAAGGTTAAAACTTGTTCTTTTTATTAGTTTGACGTCGTGTTAAATCACCAAAATTTTAAAGATGCTTCTCAGACCATTTCTTCTCATTCCAAATTTCATATTTATGGCAATTCGTCAAATTGGAATTGATTGATCTCGCTTTGTGTAATTTATTCAATTCACCTAACACATCAACCAATGTATAAAAAAAATGATAGAGTAAATTTGTATCCTATCATACCATGATGAAGTTTTATTTTCATTGTTCTAAAAGTTAAGATTGTTGACATGTTTCACAAGTCTTATAAAACTTCTCCTCGATAACCATCTCACAAGATATTTGGAAAACATCAATAACATCAATTGGAATCACTTCCAACAAATAATTGAGTTCTATTACTTCTTCGGTGAATTTTGAAGCCATGAATACACTTTGTTTCGCAACTCTTTCTACATGTACTAGCTCGGTGTAGCTTTCTAGAAGCATTCATTGTTGTTAGAGACTCACGATGAACTACACAATGAACTATTATAATATTTGGAATTTTCTTTTTAAAAAATGAAATAATTCCATTTTCATGTCCAATCATTCTAGAAGCTCCATCTCTAGAAACAACTTTGGATTATTATACTGAAGGCCTCTATCATTTATCAATTTGATTAACACTTGCGTATATTTTCTTTCTTTTTCCATCCATGACATTCTTAAGCTTCATAAGTTGTGAATTAGGTGGACCAAGGCCTGAATCAATAATAGGTCGCATAAACAACAAGATATTGTTCTAAGCTTTCGACGTTGTTTCGATCAACCATTAATGTGGTGATCGATATCATCGATTTCTTAAAGATTGATCTTAACGAAGGAGCTTCAACGATCAAGACATGGGCCCCGTTCCAAGCACCGAAAGTCGAATAGGAGAGGTGATCAATAAATCCAATGTTATAGCCCCATTAATGCGCGGGGATAGTATATGCCACCCTTTCGATAATATACTTGGATAATCTGATTGATGGCATATAATGCCCCCTCGCATTAATGAGGCTATAACATCGGGATTTACTTGATCACCAATGCAAGAGTAAGGTCGATTTTTCTTAGTTCAACCGCAACTAATTTTTTTATATTTTATATTTATTTTTATTTTTATTTTTTTTTCTAAAAAAATAATATTTTTGAAAATATTTAATTTATTTCTTTCTTTTTCTATATATATCATTTTTTCGAGAAATAAATAAAAGAAATTAAAAAAGAAAGCTCTACATTATTAAACTTTTTAATTTATACATTCAAGTAGCTACATTCTATACAAATCTTCAATCAGATTTTGAATATTAATATTAATTTTAATGTTGCCTATGGTGGCCCATTGCCAACATTAATTTCAATTGGGATTTTGAATATTAATATTAATTTTAATGATATGAAGAGTACAAGATATGTAAAAATCTACGATTACATTAGAGAATTGTTAGCGTTTTTCTCATTAATCGCTAACACCATCCGCAAAATAACACATTGTTTTAATTTATCAAACTTACTTGAATGAGAAAAGATTATGCGCCTATTCTCTTCTCTCGCGAAACCTATAATTTGTACTTTCTATTATCGAATGCGCATTTGTGTGAAACATAGGTTTTTCTTTCCAAGCTTTCACAGATCGTCTCTCGTTTCCACGCGTCGTATGTTATCAAATTTATAAATATTATAAAAAATTTGTCACCATTATTGTCAGTTCGCCTATAAAATCCAGACAAATCAAACTAAGAAGCAGAGGTTGGCCATTATAAGCAAAGCAAGCGCTATGAACCGATTCCTTCACTAGTTATTTGACTTCGGCTACGTGTTCCATGTACTTGTCAAATTCTAGGTTAAAAAGAACAACAAATCTTTTCCTAGCCAAACCCAACAAAGAGAACACCTTCGATGTAAATATAAAAATAAATAAATAATAAATATAAAATAAAAAAAAATATATATAAATTTTATTATTTTTTATAAATACAATTTTATTTATTTTTTCAAATAAAAATACAATAAAATGTATAATATAAAATTGTAATTATAATAAAATATTTTACATATAAAATTTTAAATTTAATATTTTCGTTAAGAAATGTTAGAAATTTTATACGCTATGAAGTAAGAACACATTGTAAATTAAAATAAATAAATTAGGATACTCGTACTTTCAAGCTAGGCTTCGTGGATTTCCCTTTCCAATAAAAATTCACAAAATTATCGAACAGTTATTTTTTAAAAATAGTTTTTTTGAAGGGCCTAAATAACTTTTAATCGAGCAGGCAGGGGTCTGTCATCCTTAATTCTTTATAGATAAAGTTTTGGAATCTGCCGAAACCCTAATATTAGGGTTTTGGGTTGGTATTCAAAGTCTTTTCCTTCCTTTTCTGTTCTGAGGTGTGTTCGGAAGGGCTTCGGCGCGAGAGCGAGGGAGGAGGTGTATAGCATCTGGTATCTGCCTCTTTCTTTTAGTTCCATTAACAGTTTTCATATCTATCCCCAGATTCCATTGTCAAGTGGTTTTCGTTCTCGTTGTGCAGTATAGTTTGTTGATTTTTGTAAGGTCTGTGTTTGGTGGCTCACTTAAAAGTGTTACTGGTTCTAGTTTAATTATGAATGACCTCAAAACCGCAATGTAGTCGTTTTGTTTGGTTTTGGGTTTAGATCTTTGCAAAAGTCACGGGTATGTGCTTGTAGGGTTTTTGTTTGTTAGATGGATACAATACAATTTATGGTTTGTTATTCGGTACTCTGCAGTGTTGTGATGTTCTGTGTAATTCAGAATGTTGTCTATGTCATTATTGGTTTGTTCATGGTTGATGTTGGTCGGAAGAAACACGAACATCTACCACTGTAGACACCAGAACTTACCCCTTAATAAACCTTTGTTCAAAAGAGGGGAAACCCTGCCTAATGAGGGAGCTTTCTCCTTTCATTGAGTCGTAATAGAGGAGAATAAACACAGATTTACCCTATTTGCTATCGCGTAGCAGAGCAGACTCAACACAGAATCCTATCTGACAAATGAAATCTGCTTCTAAATCTCCAAATGGAAATAGTCATCTCGCTGCCCCTTT
Organism: Pinus albicaulis; assembly: GCA_034641835.2. Classification (NCBI taxonomy): domain Eukaryota; kingdom Viridiplantae; phylum Streptophyta; class Pinopsida; order Pinales; family Pinaceae; genus Pinus; species Pinus albicaulis. The sequence goes on along the minus strand of JAXQQM020081108.1, from coordinate 87,435 downwards.
TCTTCCCACAGAATATAATTAGATACAGTGTAATTTCTTCATGATGGGGCGAGGGTTCATTTTCGATCGCACTTACTATATTTTAATTACAGATCAGGCTTTCCCTCCTTAAGGTTGATGTAATCGAACAACTCTTCATCTTCATCTTCAAGGGATTTAACTCGGGGCCGCTTTAGTTCTAGCTCGGGCGGTGACTCAAACTCTCAAACTCTGACTCTTACATTCAGTTTTTACTTGGGGGTTTTGCTCAGGTTTTGACTCCAGCATTACCAGTGTGGCAAATTACACGCCCTCTTATTTAATGGCATTTTCTGCTCTCAAATCTAAAGCTCTGTATATCATGTGAGCTCAACATATAATGCAGAGGATTAACATAGATCCCAGTTAGCAGTTCTAGTTAGCCCTGTTGTTTGCACTAATAGGATATATGTTTGCATCCTCTTATCTAACTGATTCAATAGGATTTCTCTTGTAGAAAAACAGCGAGTACACTTCAATAACACAGCACGCACACTCTCGTGTCAAAGAAAACTTATTGAAATACAAATATACGTAATGGACAAACCCATAAGTGGGCTCAAGTTTATTTGAAACAGAAATAATCGTACAAATCTAACTGGCTGTTTATTGCTTTGCTTTATGTACTTACCTGTAACATTGTTCAGAATAGTTGTGTCTTTGACAGATACTTGACTAGAACTTATGATACTTTACAGAGACTTCTAGAAAATCTATAACCAGTAGCACCTTGTCAATGGATTGTAGTGGGATCATAAACACCTTTATCGAAAAATGGTTGATCGTGGGAGATCTGAGGGTCCCGTGTCCCACCAAAATAGTGAGATAGGACGAGAGTAATGCGCAAATCTAACTCCTGCAGACTTTTATTACCAATAAATTTTCATTAAAAGAAATGCAACGAAAATGGAGAGGGCAGCGAAAGTGAAAGGGAAAAGTCTGAACTGGACTTGTTCAGGAATCGGCCTGTGAACGCAAGGAGGATGCCTGTGATGAGCAGCCATTTATATTTTCCATGCCAGTTGTTCATGAAGTCTGCTATCAGTCACCAATATTTTTTGGGATGCATCTTGCATCTTACAAGCTGTGAGCAGTGACATGAGTCAAACATCATAATGACACCTTAAGTGCTGATTTATGTCTATCAATGCTATATTATATGACCATACCCAATGTTATCATCCGTCCAAATGGCATCATAACAGGATCAACACTGTGCGAAATTATCGTAAAACATGTCTTATCCAATCAACTGACATTTAAACAATTTCCCAGGGCTATAACCATGAGATCCATTGCTTATAAAGTTAGTAAGGTTACAAGCTGTGAGCAGTGACACGAGGCAAACATCATAATCACACCCTATGCTGATTTGCACTCATCAATGCTATATCATACCCTACCATAGGCCAACCCCTAGCTGGAACTGGGCCTCCATAGGGCCAACCGCCTCCACTCTCCGGCTTAGTCACGCTTAAATTATTCAAGCTCATTTCCAGTTTTGATAGCTTTTGAAGCCTCATAGGCTCTCCAGTAAACTATATGATTAAGAGGCACGTAATCCAGACTTGCCTCTAGGCCCTGATTGACATGGTGGAAACTATATGAATAAGATCCACACAATTCAGACCTGATTATAATGTCATGTCAAGATGGACAGACTTGCTAATTGTAATTTTGTAGCATCAGCACTGCATTTCACATACTTGGTGATGAACTTAACATTACTTAGCTGAAAGGCTTGACCTAGACTAAAAAAATGCTTGGAGTGTTGCACTATTATAGATTTGATCTCCTGGAGGTGAGGTTTCTGAGCCTGCCCTCTGCAATGTAACAGGAGGGGTTTAGGATACTTCAGAGTAATATTTGCTGGAAGCTCAGCAGTGTATACCCAAAAGTCCATGTTCTTCCTTAGAATCTGCTGCCTGTGGGTTCGTTCAAGCCAGCTCCGAGATCTCACCTTTAAGGAGGCCAAAACTTTCCAATAGCATTATTTCTCTTTCCCAGATTTGAGGCCTGTTACAATAACTCACAATATTGCATTTATTTTGCAAAGCCGTAGAGACAGGCTTTTGATTCCCGCAGATACTGGATAATGGGTATGACAGTCTTGCCCATACTACTGCCAAGAACTCTGGTTCCATTGGCTATGAGTTTTCCCAAGTCTCTTACAGTAATGCCCAATGTTTTACAGAATTCAATCTCTGCGTCAACTGCCAGTCAATTTTGTGATTAAGGACGACTGGGAATTTGGTTACCATCCTCCTTATTGTTCTTCTGACAATCTGGAATCTCTGAAAAGCACTTCTCTCTGGCTGTATGAGCGGCGTGTCAACGGTTTGGGATAAGCTTTTTTTTTTTTGTAATTTTTTAATTGTTTTCTTTTCTTTGTTTATTTTACCTTAATCTCTCTTGGCTTTAATAATTTTATTCTTCTTTTCTGTCTGGAAATACCTACAACATATCAAACTGGGACAGCCTACAATCTTTGAGTAATATTCTGAAATTTTTGGTTGTGGGTTCCTCATGGGTGTTTCATTATTAGCAACAATGGATGTAGAGAACAGAGATAGTTTTAAGAAAACAATGTTCCTGCCCAGATCATAGGGCTGAAACCCCTGATCAATTAATTAATTCACTGATAAACTACACCAACCTGTATGCATCTCCCCCACATTCTGTTTGCTCTCTGTTTTTGCCTGCCTGGCCAGCCTTTCTTCAGCCTCGTAAAAGCATGCCAGCTGCCCCCTGTCACTCTGATTTATCTGTTGGTTTTGCTCTGTTATCCTTGGTCTGTTTTTGTCTACCTGTCAGAATCTTGCAGGCCAATCATCATGGTGCCACTTAAACTCTGTCCCTGATATTTTTGCAACCTGTCCCTTGTGCACACATGTCAGCAGCCTCCATGGCTGCTATCCAACAATCAGCAGCCCAAGCAATTTTCCTGCCCTCAGCTCTGGAATTCCTGTCCCTGACTAAGCCTTTTTTATTATTTAAATTTAATTTACAATAAATGGAAAATGTAACTGGGGCTGTCTGGAATCCGTGTCCCTGACTAAGCCTTTTTTTTTTTTTTTTAAATTTAATTTACAATAAATGGGAAATGTAACTGGGGCTGTCACAGCTTTGTGGGTTTCTGAAGGGTATGAAGTGCCTCCTGCACAATTGAGTTGCGATGGACCTGACCTGTCCCTATCAACGGAATCTTAGGCCTGTGATTTGCCAATAGTCAATTCTTCAGTCTTGTCCGACCCTTTGTTTTCTTAACTGTCGACTTGCACTTGAATGCTATGGATTTTTTTTTGAGAAAGACATCAAAAGGCCGATGTGAATTTTTTGCTAACCATATTCCCCGAGATGACTATGGAGGCAAAGTTCTATATTTCTTTGGACCTTATTTTATTTACACAAGTTTTTAAACAATCTTCAACTGAATCACCTACCCATGCATTATTTATTCTAGTTAAGATTCAAGCTTCTGTTTATATTATTTTGGTATTTTCACCCACATTTCATGAGCAAGTGATTTATTCTTTCATTGTCTATCTGGCAAATAATTCAAATTCCAGGCAATATTGTTATACACTCTTGTACATGATTTAAAAAGGTGAAGGTTATTATTGATTAATATCCTGATTTACAGGCAAGCTTTTGCAATCATGTACACTGGAAGAAGGAAAATCCAGAAGGAAAAGAATGCCGAGCCCAATGAATTTGAGGAGTCTGTGGCTCATATTAGCTTTAATCATTTTTGCATTCATTTAATTGTCGCCATATTTCTGTATATTTGTTTTCCTTTCTCATGATTTTTATATTCCATGACAGGCTTTATTTGATCTGGAGAGCACCAATCAGGAGCTTAAAAGTGAATTGAAAGATTTGTTTATCAACTCTTGCCAGGTATTGAAGTTAACTGTGTAGAACTTGTTGTACATCTGTTTTTGCTTTAGCCTTTATTATATTTCTCTAGAAGTATGTTTTTTGAGTGTGTGTTAATTCTCATTTCCAACGCCTTCAGTCACGACGTCTCTGGAAACCGTAAGGCAGTTGTTGTTCACGTTCCATACCGCTTGAGAAAGGCTTTTCGCAAGATCCATGTTAGGCTTGTGCGGGAGCTGAAAAGAAGTTTAGTGAAAGGTTAATGTCTTTATCCTTATGGTACTTTATGCTTCTTAGGCATTTCAGTTAATGCATACCCTGGATATACAACAGCAATAATTTTGGGTCATTTTCCTGAGAACCAGGATGTAGTTTTGATTGCAACAAGGAGAATAATGAGGCCACCAAAGAAAGGTTCAGCTGCTGTTAGACTCCTCGCAGTCGTACATTGACAGCAGTTCATGAGGCAATTTTGGAAGACTTGGTTTATCCTGCAGAAATTGTTGGGAAGCGAGTTAGATATCGTGTTGATGGTTCCAAGATAATGAAGGTAAGTTGACCGGGAAATGCAAATCTGATTTTTAATTTTAAGTTTTAACTTATAGTATTAAGGTTCTCTGTGTTCTGTATGTTTTATTTTGGCGGAATGTTTGGTGCATTACAGATCTATCTGGATCCTAAGGAGCGCAATAACACAGAGTACAAGTTGGAGACCTTTGGGGGAGTTTACAGAAAACTCTGTGGAAAGGATGTCGTTTTTGAGTACCCTCTATCTGAGGCTAGTTAAATTATGTTGAATTTTTTTCTTTATCCCAAATTGGGGCTTTACCAAGGCTGGACTAGCTGGTTTTGAAGTTGCATGTCAAGAATATTGTCCTTTAGTTTTGGCCTTGAGTAGACTTCTGAGGCCGTTTAGGGATATAGATGGTTATTGTTAATTTTCTTCAATTTTGAATGTCTTGATATATGAACGGGTCAGTTTTTGTTTTCTAGTCTATATTTGGTGAGAAGAGATTAAAAGGAATAAAGGTAGATTTTATGCCTTTTTCTTGCTCATAAAGACTTGCATCTATTATAGAACAACATTTTTGACACGCTGGTATTATCTTATAGCTTTGGCGGGTTTTCTTCCTGTTGCTAAATTGATGTTTCTCCATTGCAGTTCCATTTTCATCTTTAAAGGTACATTAATTTTTAAAATATACATTATATAATTATGATGTCAGTACTTTTCAGGTTCCAGGTTATCACGATTTTATATTAAAAAATAAGGGGAACCCCTCTTATTTTTAAACATTGGGTTATTTAAACATGGCGTTAGTAATTTGTCAACCTCATCTCTAATTCTTTGGGTGTGTGGTGGGATAATTTTTTTGACGATAGGAAATTTTGATTTCCTTAAATGTATCTGCTTATCTGTTACTGCTGTTTATTTCAGAAAATTTTAAACTGTTTTTCTGTTTTACATTTTGTATCTGTACAGTAATTGTAAACATCTCAATGTTTTTTGTATGCTTGCCATGAACAGAGTTTAAAGTTTAGGGATTTAATCTTTGTGACCCTGCGCCTTGTTTTAAAGCGGAGCTATTATAAGGGGGCCCAAATGACTCTCTGGATGTTAATCAAATGAATGCAATATATATTTTTTCTCTTACGAGCCACATGTTTGCTTTACCTTTCACTAGCTGAAAATCTTACTTTATTTAGAGCTTTTTTATCTTTACATTCCAGACCAAGTTTTCAATGGCTCGTTTAAAGCATTTTGTGATCTTTAGCTGCATATATGGCTGTGGGCGTAACAACTAGTATTAATATAATAATATACGAACACTCAAGTTCTTATGTAGCTAAAACTGATATGTAAAAGTTTTCATACAACGGAATGCACCTTCTACATAGTTTACATCAAGGGCAACAGTGGGTTTCCTTTGGATGAATGGCAATCCATGATCCCAGTTTTCTTGTAGAGATGTTGAGTTGTATGTTTTGAATCAATACATTTTTAATTTTAGAGGGTTTCTTTCTATGCAACCCTTAACATTTCATTGATATTGGCCAATTACTTTTTTACATCGCATCGTACTTTCTATTTGAGTTGAAAGATTATATTTGATGTTTTAGAATATTTGAATGTAATATCATTAAATATCCTTTCCAGCCCAAAAGGATGTTAAAACTATTCCTGTATTATTGTTATAAATTCACAATCATATTTGCTTTTACTTTAGATGATCCCCATGGTACATATCTGTTCATATATTAATCAAAAAATATTATCGCAGAGATTACTTCACTGCATAGACTAGAAAGCCTATTGTGAAGAAAGTCAATGCTTGAAAACTGTTGTATTCTCTCTAGAGGCTGAAATTTGGTGAAAAGGAAAAGTAGAGATCTGGAAAAAATTCTGTATCTTTGCTATATGCTGAATTCTTCTCTTACGATACAATGGTTGTCACCTTCGATAGTTTGGCTGTGATGAGTCTTTATTTGAGGATGGATAAATGGAGTTCTTGTAATCGATTGCTATGTTGATTTCCTTTTTATAAGTTTGTACCCTCATCAAGTTGTACCTTTCTTTCATGAGGAATTTGTATCTCCATTAAACTACATCAAAATTTTTGATTTCCTTTTATAACTTTACCCTCATCAAGTTGTAGGCCTTTATTTCACGAGGAATTTGTATCTTCATCAAACTCCATTAAATTCTTTGTAGAAGTGTTTGAAGAAGTCAATTCAATATCACATTTCCGTCATTCTGATCTAGCCATTTATCCAAATGATTACTAACAAAGAAACCAAATACTTGAATTTTAAAATTAGCTTTGATAGCTGTAATAATAATTCCAACGCATGAAGTTCAGTTGTTTGTGCCCTCCCCTGTTCCTACTTTGAGGTTGATGGTTGTGTTGTTTAGTTAAAAGATGCTCATCCTTTGTGTGTTAGATAAAATAATACTTCCAACTTCGAAAAGTTGTTATAGTAATTTCAATGCATGAAGTTCAGTTTTGTGTCCTCCCTGGTCCTACTTTTGAAGTTGATGTTAGTGTCGTTTATGTAAAAGACATCTCTAACTTTAGTGTGTTAGATAAAATAGTACCTCAACCTACACTTTTCGAGGGGATGCAATTATATTCAACAAAGTAATTTTATTCGTCAAATTTGTTCAGGGTAGTATGAATTTGTTGTCTTGCATGAGAGGTTGATATTATTTTGAAGTATAAGTAAATTGGATTTGCTTGGAATGAATACTCAAATAGGATATATTTATGTATTGAATATTCAAGTGTTTATAAGTAAATTGGATTTGCTTGGAATGTGTACACACTCAAATAGTGATATGTATTGAATATTCGAGTGTTTATAGCTAGCTACATTGCATATGATATTGTTAGGCTTTAGAGTGTTACATTTTGATGTTACTTTTGGAAAGCACTCTTGAATAGAGCTTCCTCGTCAAAAAATCCTTGTCAAGACAATTAGTAAGTGGCCAATATTTCCTTGTTCCTGTTTACATATTACACATCTACTGACACTCTTGATCTATCCTTTTACAAGGATAAAATAATGACTTTACCATTGATTGCCAAATGCATGAAAATTTTCGTCTCAAGGAGTTGTTATTTTCTAAATTCTCTTTCGCCACCAAAGTGAGTCTTTTTTGGGCTATTTATTGCTTTATATACAAACTTAAGGAGTGAATCCCTAATGGTGGATTCTTTGATTGTGACAAGTTCAACATTAGTCTCTTTGATGCTAATGTGAATTAGCTTTTATTTGTTTATTGAAACAACACTAGCCAAAAGAAAAAATAAAATAATAGACCAAAATTATTTAATTTTAATGCACACAGGCTAGCACAATTTTATTATCAATGGCATGTATTTTTCTGGCCGGGAGTCTTGCCATTTCTTATCATTTCTGAAAACCACTAAATAATTTTCTGGTTCAAGGGAATATTCAATCCAGTTGTAGTTAAGTAGATCAAATTTCCAACCAATTGATGATACAAGGTAAGATCAATTGAATTGGAGTCATCATGTCCTATAACATCAACCCAACTTCTTGTAAAGGTGCTGTTGTATGCTGTATTAAGTCAGATTAGTGAATGAAGTGTTTTTGAACGATGGTGCTAAGTGCTGTTTCAAATGTCTCGTTTGCAACTCAACATTATGAACTTCTCCAAAATGTTGGAAGTATACGTGGTTTGTGACATGAAAATACCATCTCCTTTATGCCAAACTCCAATACACAAGAAATAATGCAACTCACCAAGATTTGTCATCTCAAACTTGGCAATCATATGTGATTTGAACCTTCGAATAGTCCATCACTGCTCCTCAAAGGATCAAATTATCAACATATAAGACAACTATTAGAATGTATGTAAAGATAAGGTTCAGATAAACTTTTAACTAAGTTATGATCTTGGAAAACTCTTGAATACCATGGCCTTGGCTCTTTCTAAGACAATATAAGACCTTCAAATTATGTAAACATAATTTTTTTAACATGGCACTTTAAAACTGTCAAGTTACTCCACATAAATTCTCTTTCATCCACATAACTATTTAGAAAAGTTGATTTAAAATTCATCCCTAAAAATTAGCCATTTGTACTATATGCAATTAATCTCAAAACCATCATGATTGTATCCAACTTTGCCATTGGAGCAAATGTCTCAAATGTAATCAATGCCTCTTTTGTGCATATCCCTTTGCAACTAAACAAACCTTGTACTTATCAATTGTGGCATCTAATTTATACTTTGTTTTGAAAACCCATTTGGTGTCATTACATTCTTTACCCTTTGGTACTTTGACCAAGTCCCATGTATGATTTTTCATCAAGACATTCAATTTTTTCATACCTTCATTCCATTCTTCGACATGCTTCGCACAATCTCCTGGTTCATCCATTTTCAACTTGTCCCGGTAGAAGTGCATAATTATGATTTACTAGAGAAGATCTAGTAACGCTTTCAAAATTTTATACAACATACCGCTTTTTGAATGACCCCCTTGAAGTCACTTTGGATTTTTAAGTTGATCCATCTTTATTGACTTGGAATTTGATCCATCAACAATGTTCACCGTGTCTTTCCTTAATTCAAACCGTCTTTGTTTTGGCTGATAGATTCTCTTATCATCAAACACAACACTTCCATGTTGATGATCACCTTCCTTGCTTCATGATCAAACAATTTGTAACTTCTTGTTTTAGTATTGTATCCATTAAAGATGCACTTCACGCTCTTATCATCCAATTTCTTCCTATTTTCTTAGGAACATGTGCATATGTAGTACAACAAAAAAATTTCACGTGTTTGTACCTTGACCATGCTTCTTTCCGGAGTCAAATTCTACACTACCTTTGTAGGACATTGGTAAGAGTATACATTGTTTTGTATTGCCTCAGTTTTTTAAAACTCATTTCCAACATACTTAGTTTTTAGTATGCTCCTAGCCATTTCAATTATGGTCTTGTTTTTCCTTTTCACGTAATCCATTTTGTCGAGGAGAGTATGAGGTGATAAAACTCTCGCTTTATCCAATTCTTCATGCAATAACTTAAAACTCATTTGAGTTGTATTTCCCACTATTATATGTTCTTAGGGTGAGAATTTTCAAATCACTTTGTGTTTCAACTAAAGCCTTAAACTCAAGAAAGTGAGAGAATAACACCGTGGTCCTTTGCCTCTTCCTCCATTTCCGCCTCTATCTCTCGCTATTTTTTTTCTCGTGAGATACATCTTTCCCTTTTCTACTAAGTCGACCGGGATTCCTTCATCTCCGTCTCTGAAGGAGATGCATTTCCTTGTGAACTCGTTGATTTCATTCTAATATTGACCCTTTCTCCTTCCCTTTTCCTTATGCTTTGTAGAAAAAACATTTTCCACTTGTTTAGATGGTTGATTTTCTTTAGCAATTAACAATAATTCACTTAATTAATAAATTTTCATTGTATTCAAGTCTTTTGAGACCATAATATTGGTAATGACAATATGAAACTCAGAAATGACACTTAAAATTTTCTCAAATAGCGTTATTTTCTAACATCTTCACCTAATGACCTCGTATGATTAACAAGATCTTGCATTTTTATGATGTAACGTAATGAATTCATTACTTGGCATGGTGTTTTTCAAAAATTTCTCCTTAATGTTTGCAATTTAGCTACAACCACACCTTCATATTTGTTCTTTAAGATATCTCATGCTTCCTCGCATGATACTACACCATCGATTCTTGGAAATATAGTTTATTCAACAACGGTTACTATAAATGAAAGTGCTTCATTATCCCTTAATATGTTCCTTTTAAGAGATTTCTTTTCATCATCACTTAATACTTTGAATTTTAGAGAAGACAATGTTTTCCTCAATTACAAGTTCCCATTAACCTTAATAATGAATATGTCTTTAGTAATGAATATACATGGTAATGTTTGCTTTACTAGAAATAATTTGTGCCAATAAGTTTAGGCAACACTATAGTGCTTATCACCATGAGGAGAGTAAGAGAGAGAGAGAGAGAGAGATAAAATGCACAAAAAAACACAATGTGTCCCACTTTGACTCTAGACAAGAACCAATGTTCCAAAAAAAAAAAGTTTAGGCAACACTATAGTGCTTGTCACCATGAGGAGAGTAAGAGAGAGAAATAAAATGCACAAAAGAACACAATCTCATTCCATTTTGACTCCGGGACAAGAACCAATGTCCCAAAAAGAAAGAAGAAGGTTTAGGCAACACTATAGTGCTTGTCACCATGGGGAGAGTAAGAGAGAGAGAAATAAAATGCACAAAAGAACACAATGTGTCCCACTTTGACTCAAGACAAGAACCAATGTCCCCAAAAATTGGGGACTCAATCACGACCACAAAATATCATTTTTATTAATGTTTGAGTACAATGAAGAGCGAAGTAGCTCAAAGATTAAATAAGACTCCTTCAATACTTCATCTCTTACAACAACCACAAAATATCATTTTTTATTAATGTTCGAATACAATGAAGAACTAAAAAGTTACAGGAAACCAAATAAAAAGAGAAGAAAAGAGATATCAACGCTTTAGAAATAAGCCACTTCAAGGGGGCAACTTCCAATACATTACATGAGGGAACAATTCTTGGATGATTCAAATTACAAAACCTCCTTTTCTCTATATAGGAGTCCATGGGGCCAGAATGTAATTCTAGTGGGGCCACAATGTAATCCTAGCCGACCTAACAATAATAATTTAAGGGCACAATAATAACAATATGGGGGTTACAAGGGTACAATAATAACAATAAGGGAGTTACACTAACAATAATAAGGGACTATACTAGTAATATAGGGACCTAACATGTCTCTCTCCTTCAAAAAAGTGTTGCCCTCAATGCTTGAGTAGCTCTGAGTGCTTATTTATAAAATTCTCATCCTCCCATGTAGAATCTTCAAGGTAGTTCTTCCACTCGATGAGATACTCGAAATTGATCGGTTCCGTAGCTGCCGAATTCTTGTTTCCGTGACCGCTTCAAGCAAAGTTCCAATATGATTTTTCCTTCTTTCATCAAGTTCTCGGCAATATTGTTTGAATCCGTGTCCATAAAATGTAGTAGCAACTATACTTGCTTTAAATGGATGAGATAATGCACAAAAGTGTGCATACTCGTAAGTCTATCAACTACCACCATGATGATACTCTTTCCTTCGGACTTAGGTAAACCCGTGATAAAATCCATTGAAATATCCTCCCAACGTTGACTTGGAATGGATAGCTTGTAGAAGACACTGGGTCTTAATTGTCTCAACTTTATTCCGCTAGCAAACCAAACATTCCGCCACAAACTTTTGAATATCAGATTTAAGACCATCCCAAAAAATCTTTTTTCACCATGTGATAAGTTTTTAAAAATCTTGAGTGTCCTCCCCAAGGAGAAGTGTGCAATTCCAAAAGAATCTTTTGTTTTAGTTGGGAATTCTATAAAGATATAAGCGATCTTTGTACCGTAAGGAATCATTTTTCCAACTAAATGTATCGATGGTACTAGAATCTTGTTGCAACTTTTGAATGAGTGTCCACACGTCTTCATCCTTCTTCCATTCATCCTTTTGCTTTCGTTATCCAACTGGGTTGGATAATAGAAATGGCACAAAGCAATGCTTCCACCTCTTCATTATTTCTTGAGAGTGCATTTGCAACAACATTTAGCTTCCTTTTTTGTATATTATTTCAAACCCATTTTTGTTCTTCAAGATAGTCTTTGTTCCAAAAAGTGTTTAAGACTATCATGATCAATTTTTACCTTGGAAGTGTCTTCCCACAGTAAGTTCTCTATTTCTTTAGTGCATGCAAGGTTGCTAACATTTCCTTCTTATAAATAGAAAGTTTCAGAATACTTTTTTTGATTGATCGACTTTCAAAAGCAATGGTCTTCCTTCTTGGTATTGCAAAACAACACCACCCCCATTCCCCGATGCATCACATTCCACAATAAAGGTTTTTGTGAAGTCTCATAGCTAAGATCGGTGTTAGGCACATTGCTTCTTTAAGATGTTCAAAGGTCTTAGTTGTTTCTGTAGGAGTCCATGAAAAATGCGTATTTCTTCAATAATGTTGTTAGAGGTGCTACTATTCTCCCATAATTCTTAACAAACTTTCTAGATAATACCCCTGCTAACTCGAGAAATCCTCGCAACTACTTTATGGTCAGGAATTTCCATTCCTTAATGGCTTTAATTTTGTTAGGGTCTACTTTAACACCCTCGTGAGATACAATATGACCTAGATATTCCACCTCTTCTACTCCAAAGAAACATTTGTATGTTTTTGCATATAATCGTTTCTCCCCGTAATATTTTGAGCACCGTGTCAACATGTTGAACATGATCCTTCCAAGACGTATTGTAGATTAATATATCATCAAAAAATACTAGCACAAATTTTTCTAAGGAAGGGTTTGAAAATGGAATTCATCAACCTGAAATGTAGAAAGTGTATTTGCAAGGCCAAAAGGCATGACCAAAAATTCATAATGACCCTCATGAGTTCGAAATGCCGTTTTCGAATATCTCCAAGCCTATTCTAATTTGGATGATACCGAACGAAGATCCACTTGGTAAAATAAATTGCTCCATGTAATTCATCAATCACAGAATGGAATTTATCTTTAATGGTGAACTTATCAATCCCTATAATCCGAACACATGCACCATGATCCATCCTTCTTGTGTACCAATACTGGCTGTAGGAGCAGTAGAAAGAACGTTGACTAGGTTGAATTATATCCACCTCTAACATTTCGCAATCATACGTTCAATTTTTCTTGGACATAAGGATATCTATAAGCCCCGATGTTTGGAGGAACACTTCCCGGAATCAAATGAATAGCATGATCATGATCACGAATAGGTGGGAGTCCTTTGGAGTTTCAAAACCTTGGAATGATCACAAGACTTTGGAGACTGCGAGAAATAGCCGATTTGATGCCGGAACTTCGGTGAGCATAATTGTGCAATTATGTCTCGTCGTTCTTTCTTAGAAGCTTTCATTACGACATTGAGCTTATTATCTTTCCCGCTCCTTGTACACTCGTAATTCAACTTCCTTTCCTCCCGAAAAAATTTCAAGAAAAGTTCTTGAAAATTAAAAGCTACCGTCCCCAAAGATTGTAACCATTGTACTCCTTAGTATAATATCACCTCCCCATAGAAATGGAAAGCATTGGACTATCCAATACATATTCCCATGGTCGCCTTGATATTATGGCATTTTCCAGAAAGCAATTTATAGTTGCTCCATTTCCGCAACCATCACTTGACATTCCTGTGTCAGTATATGAAATGACCCAATTCCTCAAGTTACCTTACAATAATAGTGTACCATGGGCACTACGTAATCAATCAACACTATCATGATTTTTTCTTCTTGATATGCCCTTCTATCTTGAGAGTTTGAGGAGTGGTAATTCCCGCCAATGCATTACATGATATGGTCGACTCATTTCTTCGCTTCGGGTTGGTTCCTGGTGTATTTCTTCTTGTTCATTTTCTTCTTCCTCTTCACAATCTATGTAAAATAATTTATTTCTCAGCACACTTATGACCTTTAGTATTTCATCACAATTGTAGCAAGCCCTTTTGCTCTTTTTTCTTCCAATTGTTGTGGTGTCAACCTTGTAGTTGTGGAAATCTAGGCGTAGCAACACTTCCGTCTTTATTAAGTGAGTGGTAGGCTTCTTTGCCGCCATAATTTTACATTCAATTTTTTCTTCCACCCGAGTGCCTTCTCCAATGAATCATGTTCCAAAAACGCAAACTTCAGTGTTGGATGTTTTCCTTAAAAGTACCTATGAAGAGATCATCCGCACTGAATATCGTCATCTCTTATATTCAAAATTTCCTTGGAAGTTCTTAATGTGCTCCCCCATTAAACTCTTTGTTTGAGATTTATCAATTGGCTTAAGAAGGTGTTGCTCTTTTGTATCCTCATAATGTGCTATCATTTCTCCCATGTACCGACTAAGTGACAATTTTTTTATGAGAGCAAAGCCATCGATACCATACAAATGTATTTTGTTCTAAATGTAAAGTTGCAATGCGTACCTTTTGTGTGTTTTGCACATTATGGAGATCAAAATATTGCTCCATCTGTAGTATCTATGTTACATGATCTTTTCCATCAAAATTTCTCATATCCATTTTTGGAATATGGTGGTTCTTCCCTCCAACAGTAGAGTTTATGAAATCACGATTAACATTTATTTTGTTCTCATCATGAGTTTCCTCTACTATCTTTTCACCATTAGGAAACATTTCTTATATCAACTTTTCCAAACCTTCGATGTCTACCTTTAGATTCTTCTTCACGTTTTCCATGTTGTCTTTCATTTTTTCATCGATCTTAGCTTCCATGTCATCCATCTTAGCTTCCATGCCCACTTCCATGCCATCCATATTAGCTTCCAAACCATTCATCTTAGCGTCCACGCCTTTTTTCAAAACTTCCATTTCATTTTTTGTTGTTCTTTGCGAGAGCTGTAAATTTGCCGTACTTGCTCTTGTAATTTTGATATGTCATGCTGCCATTCTTCATCTTCTCATGAGTCATAGCAGAGCCTTCTAAAGGCTTTTAACAGTATTGAATTATTTTTAGGGGCCATTTTAGAATCCAATACTGATATCTATTCTACAATATGCCCCTAGAATCAATTCATCTCGATTACTCAAACAAGACTTATGCAATTCGGGGAAAAAAATACACACCTTTTACTTGCTTTTGAGGAGCTGGATATTGAAATTGAAATATCTCAAGGATTGCGGATCTTCAATATCTGAATTGGGCCCTGTATTAGCCCCCCCTCTCATTTCTTTCAAATGCCACAGGTCTGATCTCGATTTGAATTCTTCAAGACAAAGTTATGTCCAATCTCCCACAATGACCCAATTTTGACCGGGTTCAAAAGAGGAGCGACCGAGTCGACTTGCCACGTGTCACTGTTTCATCATTTGGCTCTGAAATTGATGGCCAAGAAACTACAGTCCGTGCACTGCGACCACTTTTTATGGCACTCCAATCTGATGCTCAGAGAGAGAGTTATGAAACTTTTCCCACGATCACCTCTTTGAGATGAAATTCCGAGCCTGAAAAATCACTACCTTCCACAGATCATATCTCCGAAAATATTGCGATTAAGCTCTGAAATTTTTTGATGAGTTTCCTCAGATTTCGGCTTCTCACCCTAAAAATTTCAGATTTTAACCTTCGTAGAAAAAGTTATAGCGAAAATGCCACGATGACTCGTTTAGAGCAAAATAAACCCCAGAATCCAAAGCGCCGATAATACAATGGTTTGTGGAAACCAACTCCAAAAACGTAAGAAAAGAGATATCAACGCCTTAGAAATAAGCCACTTCGAGGGGACAACCTCCAATACATTACATGAGTGAACAATTCTTGGATGATTCAAATTACAAAACCTCCTTTCTATATATATATATATAGGAGTCCATGGGGCCGTAATGGACTGTGGGGCCACAAATGTAATCATAGCCGACCTAACAATAATAATTTAAGGGCACAATAATAACAATATGGGGGTTAGAAGGTACAATAATAACAATAAGGGGGTTACACTAACAATAATAAGGGACTATACTAGTAATATGTGGACCCAATAGAAGCTCAAAGATTAAATAAGACTCCTTCAATACTTCATCTCTTAACATTACTTCTCAATTAGTACAATATCTCTTAATAATAGAGAAAATGTAATATAAATTTTTTTACACCACTTGTGAGAAAATATATAAAACTCCCTTTACAATAAAAATATATATTTTCCCACCTTTATAATTCAACCAACATAAAAGATTTATTTAAAATATTTTTTCCATAAAAATAATTTTCCTTCAAAACACTCCACTAATTTCTCCTTAAATCTTGTAAAAATATATTAAAAAATAGAAAATATGTACCACTTCAACTTCTTTTCACTTTTTAAAAATAAAAAGACAAAATTATTCACATACAACCTAAGAATTTCACTTGCACTCTACTATTCAGCCAGTAAATAAAATTTTCACACACACACACACACACACACACACACATATATATTTTAACTTCAAACTTATGCAATTTACTACACCGGAAGCGTTATCTTTGTCACATGGGTGAGAAAACATCGTCTCCACCACAATCGCAAACTTTCCATATCGCATCGCTTTGACTAATAATATGTTGATATGTATAGAGTTTAAATCGTTCTAACGGTCCTCCATTTCTCCAACGACCGCATCAACGTTGTGGACCACTCGCGTAGCCCGTCTCCATTTCTCCACCCGCCACATCGGCACATTGCGCCTTTTTTTGGCATTGGATTTGCTAGGACCCTCACATCGATATGTGTCCGCAGCATTTCATCGAGGCCTCGGTTTAGGAGCTCCCAAATAAAGAGTAGTAGGGAGAGACAAGCAAAAGTGCGTAAGTCCAAGTAGAATCAGCAGGTTGGCATGAAGATGTACATCATAAAAAACGTTTTTAACTCGATGTAGCTTTCATATCAGCTCCTAAATAAAGAGCGTAGCAGGGAGAGACTGAGGTATAGCAGACAGCTAAGCAAAATCAACAAAATCAAGTAGGAAGGCATGAATTTGTACATCATAAAAGTCAAATTTTAATCAAGAGATGTAACTTCTATATCCAACTCTCTTGGTTGGAAGTTTTTGTGGATTTCGCATTAGGCAAGCAATTTTTTCATATGAAGTCCTTGCCGTAGCCTACATATTTGAAGCGTGTCAAGATGGGATTCATCATACACAAGCGCTCTAGTGACTTTTTTCATGCTTTAAAGTAACCATATTCGTGGGCAAAGTTGTCACCAAACACCGACAATGTGTATAGACTTACGTGAAATGAATCTCGCCGACCACCAATAGTATGTATCAACAACCAAAAAGTCTATCATTTCCATTCCCTCTAACCTAGTGGTGAGTTTTTCCATCCGGAAGATCGACATGGCCAATCCGCTACCAAAACTGATCTAGCAGTAGTCATAGTCTAGCTATCAGTAGAACCACTTTGTAGTAATATCTCTGATACTCGCCTAATTTAACATTTCGCTAAAAAGAAGAAATTACGTTTCATTTGTTATTGAAGACTTTCTAAAATCCAATTACCTAGACACTAAATCTTTTTGTCTCCCGATTTTCATTCCTCTATACCCTAATAATTTCAAAGTGGACTTATTTTAACTAATATTTACTAATGTGAAATTAAAATTAATATCCATGATTAAAAACATTTACGTGCCTATCAGCCCAATGATCAAATACACGTGAGAATTGTAGACCTCCGTTTCAAGTTTCGAACGTGGCATTCTTCATATACTTTAAGCATTCATGGGTCGCATGCCACTTCCCGCTCTTTACGAGTTTTTTGAGCTGAGATATTCTTCAACCAATTCTCAACTCAGATGCCGAGAGCTCATGGAATCCCAATTCATCGTTTTTTGTGGAAGTCAAACATGTGATTGTATTTCGTATGATTATTATCTCGTTTTCAAATTCAATGATATCTATGTGTTTCAGGCTCATTGATCCTCGAAGATTTTACTCCACCGATCTTTCAAGCACATTATATTATTTACTTGCGACTAAATTTCATTGTAGTTATGGTTGCCACCGATAAATCAAAATCCTTAAAAACGATGTCAACCAAACAATATCGTCCGTCCAAGCACCACAATATGCATTAACTCATTGCATTTGTAAATAAAACATCAAAAAAGAGGTCATCTTTTACTCACATCCAATGTCACAACAATATCCGTCCTATTGTCCGGAAATCCCGACCACATATATATTTACACATTAAAACGCGCAGGCATGTGATTAAAATAAAGTTTAATGAAAATAAGGAATAACTTTATAAGAAAACCTCCTAACGTGATAAATATGTGCATTGTAAAAACATTAAAAAATGATATTTCATTAGTTTTCGACCAATGAGATGTTTTTACTTTTGGATACTGTATGCAGTATACCCTCATTTTCGCCAAATTCGAACCTTTACGTGAAGAGATGGTGTCTTGAAACATATAAAAGGGCAAGGTAAATTAGAAATTTCAATACGAATAAAACAAATTAGAAATTTCAATAAGAATAAAACAAATTAGACTACCACTGCACCGAGAGGTGCAAAGGAATATCGAAAGCTTAAGAAGTTAAGAATAGAAATGTAGGGAAAAGTTGAAGTATCGTATGTTGAAGTGATGTCCGTATTGAACCCCGGACCCTCTTGCCTTCGATGTGCAAGATGTGGATGGCATCCCCAAGCTCTTTGTTACAAGATCCCGATGTTCCGCAAGTGAAAGTCGATGTTGTGTTGGATTCCAAGTTGCTCATAACGCTTGAAACATATAGAAACGATTTGGACTCTCTTCAACTCCTTCAAATCGTTCCCTACAACAAAGAATCATCCAATTTTTCTAAGAGAGAGCAAAGTCAACGGTAACAACAACGACACGTAGACACTCTACAAAGATGGCGTAATACTGATGTCGCAACTCGCATTGTCGATTCCAATATGAGCTTTGCCCCTTCCCTTGCCTTAACGCTTGCGTCGCTTTAGACATATCCTTCTGAACACATATACTTCACTCCTTGTGATCCCGTAATAGTGACTAACGATTCCCATTCCCACCAGGTCATATGCTACAATCACGCATACAAGAGGGTCGTCGAATCTCCTCGGGACTCCTCGGCATCCTAAAGCCCTCGAAACTTTTATTCTC
This sequence comes from Pinus albicaulis, assembly GCA_034641835.2. Taxonomy (NCBI): domain Eukaryota; kingdom Viridiplantae; phylum Streptophyta; class Pinopsida; order Pinales; family Pinaceae; genus Pinus; species Pinus albicaulis. Next base: position 68,257 of record JAXQQM020081108.1, on the reverse strand, counting down.
TCACAAACACCAACCCGGTTTGAAGCTTGACAACTCCTCTTCTAGGCAACTTTGTGGGGTTTTTCCTGAAATTTCCCTAACTCCTCGCAGACAAGGAGATCATGGGATTCTCCGCACTCAAAGAAGGCCATTGTGATAATTTCATAGGCAATAAGACTTGTGCGGTCAATCGTGTTGGTCGAGTGCATAATGGACACAAACTTTGAATCCTCTCCCTTGTGCAACTCAATGGAGGAAATGGAAAACAATTTGTGCGTATAATTTCCCCACTCGCATCTTAGATTCCAACAAATGAAAGTTAACTAAGCTAATTTCGCTTACAAGAAAATCTTTAATAATATCTAAAATAAATAAATAATTCAACTCCCTAAAAACAAACTCTAAAATACTTCAAAGGTATGGACTAACCAAACTTGAACATAGAGTTCCAATGAATATCATTGATACTTCAAATGTATCGACTACACAACTCCCAACATAAATACTACGCGACTCAACTACACATAGAATTCCAACAAATATCTAATGAATTTTAAGCTATATTGACTAGAAATATAATATGTGAAGAGCACCACCCACCCCCGACCCCGACCAAAAAAAAAAAGAAAACAACAAATATCTACTAAATTTTAAGCCATATCGACTAGAAATATAATATGTGAAGAGCCCGCCCCAAAAAAAACAACAAATATCTACCGAATTTTAAGCCATATTGACTAGAAATATACTATGTGAAGAGCTCCCCCCAAAAAAAAACAACAACAAATATCCGCTAATCTTAAGCCATATTGACTAGAAATATACTATGTGAAGAGCCACCCCTCCCCCCAACACCCCCCCCTCCCCCCACAAAAAAAAAAAAAACCTTTTTAAATCGTAGCATTCGATAATCTTCTTTATAATAGTCATTCACACATTGAATCCTTTTCAGGTTCGAAACTCTACAACCAATGTAATGTCAAACTAAACGCTCATATAGACGCATCAACTAGTCCAAAATTAAATGTGGGGTAGTGTTTGACTGAAAACCATGTACTTCCTTATGACAAACACATATTCAAATGGTTTTCTAACCTCGTACTACAATAACATCAAAGTCAACTAGGAGGGTCGAGGTTTAACTCACGCTAATTCCTCGTTCGTGTGCTTGAGCCAAGGTAGAATCGACATCACATTCCATATTTACTCGTGCGTGTGCTCTCTCCTCATCCTTTGAACCTTCCATCCCTATGTGGCCTCTTGCAAATTCATCCGAGTCATTCTTGTTGCCTAATTATTTCTTTATAGGAACTTCAAAGGCTATAGAGTTTGCCTCCCATGCCATATTTCTAGCCTTTGGTTTCCGAGAGATATTGGATGAATAAAAAGCCGAAGGAGTGGCTAGGTTATGTTGTATAGGTACACCGAGATATGGTATCGAATATACACATGACGTCTTAAAATACAAAACGTTTCTTATCCAAGTCCTTGCGGCATAATTTTTCATTTTACGTATTAGACAATCATGAGACGATTCCAAAACATTTTACCAAAACAAATTAGAGTTTTATTCAAACACCATATAAATATTTTAGGAATGGTAAGAAGAGAAAAACGTGAGGCATGATGCGTTTAAAAGTGGTCGTGTCTTCCAAATTCTATTGATTCAATCATATGGAAGAGGAAATAAGATTGCATCAGCAAATTCTATTCTATGATTTTTTGTATATTTCTCAATATGATCATTTTTCATTCGGTAAATGCGTGTTTTACCGCTAATGCAACGGTCGTCTTCTTCATCCCGTCTGACAAAACATCTGAATAACGATTGAAGTCTGAAAAGGCCTATGGGGATGCCACCATAGGGAGATTGATATTGTGCCATCCCGAGTGGCGCCAATTGTACGTAAATCGAAGAACAAAATAACGATCCCACAAAGTTTTCAGAGAAGAGGATTTTTCAAGCTTCAAAACCAAAAGCTGGTGTTTGTGAAGACTAAAAGTTGCGAGGGGTTTTGGGATGCCAAGGTCTAAGGGGAGATTCATCGACCCTCTTGTATGCATGATTTTAGCATATGACCGGTGGGAATGGGAATCATCGATCACTATTACTGTGATCACAAGAGTGCGTAGTATATGTTTTCCAAGAAGGATATGTCCAAAAGAGGCGTGGGCATTAAGTCGTAGGGAAGGGAAAAGCTCATCTTGGGACTAACAACACTAAGCTACGACATCAAATGGCCACACTCATCTTTGTATAATGTCCGCATGTCGTTGTAGTTGTCATTGACTTCGCTTCTATCTTGGAAAAATCGGATGATCTCTTTGTTGTAGGGAGTGATTGGAAGGACCGTAAGAGAGGCCAAATCGGCTCTTTTGTTTCGGGGGTTATGAGCAACTGAATCCAACACAACACTAACTTTCACTTGTAGAACACCGCGATCTTGTAACAAAGTCTCGAATTTTCATCCACATCTTCGTTACCATCAAAGGCAAGAGAGTCCAGATACATGACATCACTTCAACACATCTCGACCCTTAAATTTTTTTCCTTGTGTTTCTATTCTTGGCTTCTTAAAATTTCAAGAGTTCCTTTGCACCTCCTGCAATTGCTAGTTTTTAAATTTCCGTGAGAGTAACTTTTAATATTTTAAATATTTCATGCTTTGCATTTTTCAATGCACATTTATCCAACTAAAAAAATATTTAATATATTTTGACTTTAACACTTAAAATATGAAAGCTCCATCATATTTCACACATTCCACGTTGGTTGCATGTGGGTTGACCACAATTTTTGTTTGTTTGGAATATTGGTTTTTTTGCTTAGGTCTCAAAACGAGCCTTGTTTTGCTTTCTTGATTTAAAAAAAAATTTGAAGGATAAACTCAACTTCAACAAACAAAAATTTGCACCATGTCTTCGATATGGCTAGGGATTGATTCGCATTAAATACTTTGGATTATTTTTAAATCGTAACACCGAAAAAAATAAATAAATTTCAATAGATGAATAAATTGCGCTAGCAATTAATGTTTTCAAGGAATGCTTCATTTGCTTTTATGGCTCCACAGCTCGTCTCCACGTAGATTTTTTTTTCACAAACATCAACTCCGCAACACAACGACACACACCACGCTCCGATACCAAATGAAAACCAACAAAAAGGAATATAACAAAGCAAACATATTTAACTATAATGCACACTAGCTCAAAATTTCATTATCAATGACATATATTTATACATTCTTTAAAAATCACTCCATAAATATCTCATCAATCATTCATATCTCTCCATAAATATCTCATAAATCATTCTCACTAAAAATTAATAACTTTAATAATTTCAAATGGATTATTATTTCAACATTTATGAGTGATTCCTAATTAATATTGTCCTCACCTTTAACTTTATTTGTTGAGATTTCTTCTTGAAGCTCCAATCTCATCACAAAATGGAGAAGGTGCTCTGGAGTTGCTGCAATGGCTAGGTTGAAGATACATTTTGTGTGTAGTGTTATTACGTTCCACTACCTACCCATGAGACAATTCCAATTATCACCCCATTTCCATTACTAATCTTCCATGCTAACTAGTGCCCTTTTAGAGTTATTATCATTGGTTTCCATGCAATGGATGCCTCACTTCTGTGGGATTGATCGGGTTTCTAATCCAATGTTATAATTTGTTTCCGTTCAAAATATTTAAAATAATCATCTAATTCTGTGAGGTCCTCTTTTTTTATAACTTTCCATAAACACTTCGTTCGTAGGGATTTACCAATGTGACCTCGATTCTTTCCTTTGGTTATTTTTTACCATTTTACCTAAGGAATTTCCTCTTCCTCCATGTTTCAAACGTGTAGAAATATTGGGTAAACTTTTATAAATTTCTATACAATTCCTTTTGGGATATAGGCTAGAGATTTCCAATACGTAGATACTCAAATACGTACTTGACAAGTACTAACCTTCCACCCTTAAAATACCATTTATTACTCCAAATATTTGTTCTCATTTTTTGTTATCAACCATCTCTAAGTGGGTTTATACCATAATCATTTGGTTTTATAAAAACATTGTATTAAAACCTTGGATTCTAGAAACATGGTAAAGAAAACACTAACGTGCTCGATCTAATTCTCCTCTAGCACATTGAAAACACATCGAGGATTCTTGGCAGATTGATTGCCAAACTTTAGTCATACAATATAGCTCTATTTTATTTTTATTTTTTTTTGGTTTTATAAAAAAGCGTTGTATTAAAACCTTGGATTCTAGAAACATGATAAAGAAAACACTAACGTGCTCGATCTAATTTCAGCACATTGAAACACATCAGGACTCTTGCGTATTGATTGCCAAACTTTAGTCATTCAATATAGCTCTATTTTATTTTATTTTATTTTTTAAAAGCTTGAAATAATCTCTCGAGGATTTATCATATAAGAGTGAAAAATAGTTACACTAAGCCCTTCATCTATAATTCAGAAGCATAATGGTGCTAAAAGGGAAACTCAGGTGATACCTCTAAATGGTCAAAAAGTAGATGTCACACCATTGATACAAGGATAACAAGGGAAACTAAACCCATGATCCAATTTAATAGCTTATACCTTGAATCGACATGGTTAAGAATAAGCGCCATATAAATGTCATATGGCACAAATTTTTCTATCATAAGCCTCTGGCAGAGACCTAATTTTAGTACCATTATAGAAAGTTATTTGCTTTAATAAATTGAAAGAAAGGGTTTTACCCTTAATGTTATGATAGTAGCTATTATTTTTAAGACCCCATTATACATCATCGTATTTAGGATTGAAATCATCAAATTATCCATGCTTGTATTTTCTAGATTAATTCTTAAAAAATGGCATTTTAGTGCTCTTAGATGTAGAATTGCTGAATAATGAAGATTTATCCACCGAGATTATCCCGATCACATACTAATTCGAATTCATATGCAACACATAATCTCTTCTACAATCAATCATCAATTTCCATGGGGAATAGAAACAATGCGCATGCGCACATAAACACAATATGTAATGGGGGAAAGCTTATAGCTGAAAACCCCCAAACTTATTTGTATATTATAATAGAAGAGAAACATGTAACAATCTCGCACAATACTCCTCACAAGTACTCAAGACCGTCTCCACAAGTTACACACAAACTAGCTCGGGTTTTGAACAAGTCACGTGTTCAAAACTCATCCACTAATTGCCCGCCTCTATCAAGCACCGCGTTGGGCCGGTCTAATGAGAGATCCAAGTTCGAATCTCACTAGCTCCAACTGCCATGGCAATCATCAGTTGGCAATCTCTCCAATGCTTGTGCAAATCTCATGCACACCGGCTGCCGCAACTAATAGCAAACTCACCCTTTCATCTACCTCTTCCAATCGGTCTCCACCGAACCGTCCATGCACTCTGAGTAACTGGATGTTCTTGAGTTGAATAATGAGTTAATAATTAGTGAATTAAATAATATTTAATTCACTCCACTCATTACTAGTTGATTAGCTAGTTAAACTAATCACAATTAGTTCAACTAAGCTAAACCGAACAATAACTCCACCAATCGTCTCATCAACTCCACCAAACTTCGCCATCAAGTCCTTAACCGAAGTCAACCATGCATGAGCTCACCAAACCCCAAGGAATAGCTGCATTCCTTTTGTCGATGCATGGGCCACATCCGTAGCTTCAACCGAAGTGTCAAGAGAATAACCGAAGTTTAGGAGTCCAAATATTATTAAGGGCTAATAATATTCTGACCGACTCTATTTTTTTGACAAAATTTAAAAATAGACTTCGACCGTATGTCTAAAAAAAAAATAGAGGTCCATCTATTTTTACCAACTCCGACCAATCATCCAAGAATAGCATACTCGCAACTCCTAGACCATGCTCCATATGTCTTAAAAATAGACTTTGTTTCAGTAAATAGCCTCAAGGCCCACTTAGTGAAGGCGACTTCATTTCACTAAGCTCCATCATCTGTTGCATTTTCAACATTAGAGTCATGCATGTGGATTGGATATTCTATAACACACAACATATGTTTTATTATTTTATAAATCCCTATAAAGAATTCAATTTTCTAGCCATCAAGGTTAAATTCCTGTATTCTTCTCAGATGCTATGGAGTAATATCTATAAATCTTCTTGATATCCGGGTCAATTAGTTTCTCATTATCTTCCCGCATAAACTTGTTTTAACAAATTTTGTCTCTCTTTCATTCCTTGTATGTCAACCCAAAAATGGGCTAACCAGATATTTCAAATACATATAAAAGAGGCAATATGAATTTCCGTTCTCTTTTCTTACTACTAGGATCATTAATATTGTGCCTATGATTAGCAAATTTCCGAAAAAATTAGTGTTCTTATCACTGGGTCGTAATTATTGTTGTGACTCTTCAATCATAGCGGATTTTTTATTTTTATTTTTATTTTTTATTTTAATTAATTTATTTTTTTCACTCAACAATTTCCTCCTTTTCTCGATGTAAGTACAAAAAGGCGTGATTGTTGAATTTCCATGTGACCTTGGGTCTAAAGTTAGAGTCTTAAATCATTAACGCTACCAAACCAAGAATCTCAACCATAAACTACTTTACAACGTAAATATAAAGTAGTAAATCACACATGCACAATTATACACACTTTTTTCAAAAACAATTGTACAATAATATACAACCACCAATCTTCGTTATATTGAACCAAAATTTGAATAATACAACAATCTATGGTATACAATATACAATGAAAAGCTCGATGTCGTATCTCATCCCCGCCGGTCCTTCGCTTCCGTGTTACTCACGGAAAGGCTCTACTCCGGGCGCTACTACACATCGAGGACTCAGAGGCTGCCACCTAACATTGCCGCAAGTCCATCCGTAGAGTGTACACGGGCTAATCTAATCCGCTCGGGTAGGCCTAATTCCCCGAGCTCCAACCGATTGTGTTGAAAGTGAACAATCCTCAGTCCATCAAAGTGCTGCACTTCGACACCAAACTGTTCCACCCCAACCTTCATCTACTCTTTCCTTCCAAGATGTCATTTCAGCTACTTTAAGTAGCCAACATGCTTCCCTACAAAATAACAATGACATAATCCAATCACTACAAGATCTTCACCTAAGGAGGTTCTCGATCACCCAATCAAGCCTCCAACTTGGCTCCCACATGCCGCAAAGTCAATGATCCAAACACCTGGCCAAATCCTCGACCCAACACTCCTCCCGTAAAAATCTATTGTCCTCCACACTCGTTTGCTCTCCCCGAAACTCTCGTTAGGCAAAATTTAGCCCTTACCCTTCCACGTTACCAACAAAAATCCTCCTATGGCTACGTCCTCTAAGGAAAGACACCTTGAGGCCACGCGGCTCCCGCTGCAGCCTTTCCACCTGGGACAATGTACTTAAAGGGCTCCCTAGCCGCTAGATATGGCATGCGCTCTAGCACAACAAATTTGGCCGTGGCTTGCCCTTAAAAAGAACACGCATTTTCTCTTTAGCTCCTCGTCCCACAACCCTACAATATGACCTTGCAACAACAAACAAACAACCCTTAACTAGGTACGTCGTCACCTACAACACTACCACACCACGTACCCCACCGCACTTGATTCCTATGCTACCCTCGGCCTCCTTATCTAGCTACGACTCGCTCATTTTAGAACTCCTTTGTATGTTTTCACAAATTGGCTGCTCAAAAAATATCTTATCACCCTCTTTATAAACATAATGAGGGCTTCTAACAAAATTATCAAGAGACACACCTATTGGAATTATTTACATCAAGCCTACATGACTCGACAACCAATAATTAACTTACCAACTTCAAAATTCATTTCTCTCTAAGGACAACTTAGAATCGAATGATTCTCATTGCGTTGGAATCGTCTCATCAAGCACTATCATCCTCATCCATCACATGTCAATTTATCATCATGGTTTTGGCCCAAATCATGATGGGTGAAACCCCACAATTGGGTTCCAATCCCACAAGCCGTTCTTGTAGTGCTTTTCCCTCCAAACCTTGAACTCCTCGTCTGAGTACCTCCAAAGCTACAAAAATCAACACTCCCTCCTGTGAGAGGGAGGTACCTCCTACGATCAGAAGTACTTCGTCATCATCATCATCGCTCGCAACATTTTCCCAACTCACGACGCTCACAATCGCAACAATCCCCGATGGTGAATGACACCCTCTCGAAAGTGTCGCTCGTCACCGGAAGCATCCCCGCTTCTCTTCTCCCGTAACGCTTTCCTACCCTTCCATGATTCCTCTCGGGTAGATGTGAAGCACCCGTCTCCCACCGAACACGTTCCTTCTTGGGATGCAAAGTCTCCTCTAAATCCGCAAGCCCTCTAGAACTCGAATTCTCCGAGTCTCTAAACCTGGAACTTCTTCTAGAAAGTGTACCTTCTTCGGGAACCTATACCTTCTCCTATGAATCATGCACCCGTACCTTCTCCTTCTTATCTAGAACCTATACTCCGTCTCGCTTCTTTCCATGATCCTCGTGCTTGCCCATCAACTGTAGATACCATGCCCTCTAACTCCGAGTACAATCCCATTGGACTTAGAGCCTCTAGGCATGAGTTTTTCCTTTTCCATTGTGGAATAAGACCCAACCCCTTCCTCTCCATCATCGAGATGGAAATCATCAGATTCAGTCCCGGTACAAAATACATCTGCACCACATCATATGTCATGTCTCCATCACCGGAACCACACCCGGTCCTCGATCTCCAACTAACCTTTGCTTCCCCAACACCATGTGAAATTGAGTAAACCCATTTGGCTAGAGTCTCAAAAAACCTCCTATGACATTTTCATATGGTTCGTCGCATCCACCGTTTACATACCATCCATCCTCCTCGATAAGACCGCGAGAAATGAAAAATCATAGCAAAGTCCTCTTCCAATCTCCCGTAGAGATCATCCATCTCATCCGGGTGAAACACCGACGACCCGCTTTCCTTTCCTCTTTCATCATCTCCCTCTTAATCGACATTCGACAAAAAATGACCCCATCTCGCCATAGTCAAAACACTTGAATTTACCGGTCCTTTTTACTTATCCTTCATTTGCGCCGCAAGTGCCACGTCCTCATCTTCCTTCCTCGATGGATGAAGATCCTCGTCTGCAACTCTTCCCCGAATGAAGTCGTCACATAGTCTATTCCGGTTTGGAATTTTATCCCTCGGCAACAATTCCTTCGATGAAGGGCTTCCATTCCTGAGCCCTTTCAAGGAAATCCTTACCATATCTCCATATAAAAATTTGACACCGATGAAAACAAGCTCATATTTAACCTAAGAAATCCTTGTTAGATACGAAGTCGTTCCTTCATCCTTTATCATCTTGTTGACTTCCAACTTATCCTCCAATACCAATACCTAGTTCTCATTCTTATTCTAGAACAAATTCTAAAGAACCATCCACATCCCATGTGCATCGTCTTCTCGACAAATGAGGTATTAAGGAATCCTTCAAAACCATCAAGTATGATCAACCTCACCTTCATATCCAATTCTTTCCCATATATCCAACTCCTTAGGTCGGGCTGGCTTCTGATCTTTTCTCGAAAATCCCAAATCTTTGGCTGACCCGCAAGACCAACTTCATCCTTTCCTTCCAAGGAGAATAGCTCGCACAACCCTTCCAATAATAGTTGTCCTCATATCGAGACCTACATGCAACTTCGACATTGTAGTGAGCCCTTTTGATTTACAATGTGACCAACTTCCTCTCACGCTATACTTCGCTCGCACACAACTCTCGTTTATATACTTCCAAAGTAGCTCGAAAGCCTCCCGATACCATGTTGAATTTCCACTACCTTGGGTCTATGTTAGAGTATTAAATCAATGATGCTACCAAACCAAGAATCTCAACCATAAACTACTTTGCACAACGGAAATATAAAACAATAAATCACACATGCACAACTATACACAATTTTTTTTTAAACAAATTGTACACAATGTACAACCACTAATATTTGTTATATTAAAACAAAATCCGAATAATACAACTATCCATGGTATACAAAATATAGTGAAAAACTCGAGATCGTATCTCATCCCGCTAGTCCATCAAGGTTGCTACACATTGAGACTCCAGGGAGGGCTGCTTCTCACCTAACACCGCTACAAGTCCATCCTCGTAGAGTGTACACAAGCCGATCCACCGTCTTCTAGGTAGGCTTGATTCTTGAGCTCTAACTTCCAAGCTAGCAACAACTTTCATCCATCAAAGAGCCGCACTTCAACACCAAAATTCATCCAATCTTCAAATACCGTTTTTCGTCCCCCAAGATAGCTCGTCTAGGGCTACTTTGGATAGCCAAATACACTTCCCTCTCCAACACCAATGGCACCCAATCCAATCACTCGCAATATTTTCACCTAAGGAGGCTCGATCACCCAATCAAGCCTCCGACTTGGCCCTTACATGCCGCAAAGTCACGATCCAAACACACCGTATCCCCGACCCAACACAGATTCCTCCAAAACGTCGTTGTCCCCCATGCTTTTTTGCTACTCCTACAACTTTGGTCGTGAACAACTTCAACCCTTACCCTTCCGCGTAGTCAACAAAAAATCCTCCTATGGCCGCTGGGCCCTCCGCGGAAATACACCCTTGAGTCACGATGTCCCTTTTCTAGGTCATTCAATTTGTGACACTACCCGTAAAGGGCTCCTCTAGCTACCGGCTATCGCCCGTGACATAACACACCAACTAGATGTGGTTGCGGCCTCCTTAAACCCAACTCAAACAAACTTTAAACAACACACATTTTCTCCTTAGCCCAAACAACCCTACAATCCGACCTTGAAATAATAAACAAACAACCCTAACCAGGTACTTTGTCACCTACAACACTCGACCTACACCACATAACCTCCACATTGTCTCCCGGATCTCTTATGCTACCTCGACCTCCTTATGTAACCGCGACTTGCCTTCTATTTTAGAGCTCCTTTCGTATGAGTGTTGCTCACAAATGGATGCTCAAACAATACGTTCTCACCCTATTTTTATAGACATAAATGAGTGGGCTTCAACGATTTATTGAAGAGACACATATTTGAATTATTTACATCAAGCTTACATGACTCGACAACCAATAATTAATCCTCGTCAACTTCAAAATTCATTTCTCTCTAACGACAAATTTCAATCGATTATTCTCGCCAGTGCGTTGGAATTGTCTCACTTCCAGAACTATCATCCTCATCCATCACCCGTTGATTTATAATCACAATTTTGGACCAAATAATGATGGGTACAAAGCCCCACACTTGGGGTTCCAAGCCCACAAGCTTCCCTTATGGTTCCTTTCCTCCAAACTCGAACCCTCCACTGAGTACCTCCCAAGCTACACAAATCAACCGTGATGAAAGTTCCTAGAATCTTACATGATTCTTTCTTAAACCCTCAATAGATACTATTCCTATTATTTAATAAAGCCCCATAAAATTCAATTTTCCATCCTTCAAGGTTAGATTCTCATATCCTCAAACATTGTGAAGAATTATTTCCGTAGCTCTTCTTTTGATATATTGTGTCAATTTTCTTCTTATTATCTTCTATAAAATAATGAAAGGAGGAGGTCATTCTAACACATTTTATTATAAAGTTTAATATCTTTCATTCCTCGTATATCACCCCAAAAATGGACCACTCAAATATTTCAAATAACTTTTAAAAGAGAGAGATTTTTCACTACCTTCTCTTTGTCAATTACCAATCGTATTAATACAGTATATGATTAGCAATTTTATGAAAAATTTAGTGATATTATCACCCAATGATAATTATTTCTCAACTCGATACTCTTTAATCCCCCATGGATTTTTGGTCTACCATTGAGTTCCTCCCTTTTCTACTCTAGGATTTTAATTTTTCCTTTGTCTCTTCATCCTTACATCCTTCATTAATTTTAGTTGCGTGCTAGTCACAACTAGTTTTCGTATCTTAGATCTCTGCATAAACCCAAGATGATGAAACCTTATTTATTTTGATTATAAGGCCCTCTAAGTTTAGTGTGCACTTAACCGAAGTATGTAGGAATGCGCGGGATTCTGAATATTGTAGAAAATGCGACGATAGTTGCAACAAATTTGGGTTTTCGTGTGCTATGGGCACACGTAAAATTGAGTGGCACGATCAAGTATAACGGTAGGCACACATGCTTCGATCGAGACAACTCGACTAGTAAGTCAAGGTGGTAAGGTGCATATTCCCAATATTTCAAGGGACGACATAACACTATGCATGTGCATGGGCTAAGACATATGGCATGCGATGGGCACACACCGTTTCACTACCGGACGAGACGATGGATTGAGAAAGTTGGAGCGATCACGAAAATGAAAAGAGAGCCAAATGGAATGACCTTCCGAGGGTGTGGGTGGAAGGGCCAAGGGGTCGACCAATCGAAATGAGGAACCAATCACCGCACGAAGCACCGCACTAGTCATGAATATGAGTGAGTAGGTTACCCTTGAATTGAATCAAAGAAAAAAAGGGTGCAACATATGTGTGAAAACCCAAGGGGTGATGGGCCCTGGGTGGCCCATGTCACACACACACACACACACACACACACACAAACACACACAAACACACACACAAACACACATATATAAAGTTGTGGAACAAATGAGACAAAATGAAGAACACACAACCAATAACCTAATTGGATATGAAGAAGGGAGAAACACAGGTTAAAGGAGGAGATAAGGAGCTCTATTCAAAAACCAAGTCAGCGGTGAGGAGGGATGTCATCCTTACAACTAGTTTGGTTTCAAGAATGAATTAATGATTCCTTTAGTCTCATCGAATTGGTTTCATGTGATGAGGGTGGACGAGTAGCCGTGACTTGAAGTAAGCTCTTTGTATTTCATTTCGGTACACAACAGGAAAGCTAGGTGGAGACCCCTATCCCAAGCCCCTCTTTATGAAAGATATCAATGTTTATAAATATCAGGATAAGGCTACGTCCCATCTAATTCCTAAATTTGGGGTTTCCACATGATTCAATTGATGGTTGTGAAATGTTCATGTTTATGAAATACTAAAGGTTTATATGCCGCCATAATTTTAATGATGACGATGTTCATGAGGAAAATGACATAGTTGATTTTAGCGTAAGTTTGATATTCCGCTAAGAAATAAACTAAAGATGTCATAAAAAAGTGTTTATTTGTGAGACGTAGTATGGTTGAAGTATCACCAATGGGGTTAGGACATTGGTGAGAATATGCCAATGATACATGACTAGAGATCACAAAGTGCCTTAAATTGTGAGATGTCTTAGGGGCATGTTAGGTGTTATTAAAGTTGAAGCAAGCAAGTTTGGTGCTCTTCACCACTATTTGTGATAGGTGGTATCGTAGCAGAGAGCATATCCAAGCATAGTTGAAGCAAGAAAGGACAATTGGTACTCTTCACCACATTATCCCTATCATGATTGGTAGCATAAAAGCATAAGCAAGGTGATTCGAGCAAAGGCATGTTACCATAAAGATAGGTTGGGAGATGAAAAAAATTATGGAAGCAAAAGGTCCAAGTATGCCTAGGTTATAGAGAGGGTTCAACCATGAAGAAGTGCTTAGATGATGCGTGTTGCGGAGGCACATGGAGTTGAGTCTCGAAGAGATAAAGAAGGATATGGCATATATGAAATCTGAAGAGAATTTATTCAGGGCATCAATGAACTAAGAGGAGCCGACATAAATAATGAAACACGCTCACATATGCTGGTGGGATTGTTTGAAGCACTTAGAAAATGAAGTGGTTTATCTTCAGAGTCTCTAAATAAATGGAAAGAAGACATGATTGTAGTGCTAAGGAAGGTAGAAAGTTTTTCGGTAAATCAATGAGAATTAATATCAAGCAATTTGAACCATATGATGGGACTAGGAGTGCCAAGATGTAGGGAAATTTCGTTGGGACGTGAGCAAGTACTTGGATCGATGAGTGGGTGCCTGATGAAGTTAGTGAATTTTGTAGGAGACATATATCATAAGTACAATGAAGTTGTGGTGGATATCTAGGATGAAAGACTTAGCAGGCTGTCAGACACAAGGGAAGATTTCCATGTGGTTAGAAATGTAGGAAGCTTTGTATGTCTTGTTTGGGTATGAGGAATCAAGAATGGATGTCTAGAATCATCTTATGGATTTAAAGTGTACGGGAAGAATTCAAGCATACATCCAGGAGTTCTCAAAGCCTTATGTTGCAAATCAAGGATAAGTTAGATGAAGATCAAGCTTGTACCATTTCATCAATGGATTTCAACCATGGGAACATACATAATTGAGGAGGCAAATGTATGGAATCTTGCACATGTTTTCATTGTAGTAGTAATACTTTTGATTTTAGACATGAAGGTGTTGAAGCAAAGAAGAACAAAGTTGCGGTGATAAGCACAAGAAGGACCACGGAAATAAGTCTTCAAAAGATGATGAAGCAAAGAAAATAGGTGCCATAAGAGAGAAGAAGCTCCTTTCATGTTGGATATGTGCAAATGATCATTTGGTGAATAATTGTATATTAAATAAAATATGGTTGCAAAGTGGAGCAAGAGGGTATGCCAACAATAGGAGTATTATAGGGAGCCTGTGCTACTATGAAGTTTACAAAAAACAATACAAGGACATGAGATGACTTGAATTTATGAATATGGATGTTAATGGAATTCATATGGTAGCTATGATTGTCAATGGATCTACACAACTTTATGAGGAAGGTGTATGAACTTGGACTAAAATTCAAGCTCACCCAAGGATCCTCCAAAGCGGTGAATTCATGGGAGACGTGCATGATTGGGACACTGAGGATGTACCATTCACATAGGAGAGTGGGAAGAGAAGATAACTTCACCATCGTGCATTTGGATGATTACAAGTTGGCATTTGGATGAGAAATTTTAATTTCAAAGTAGTAGTATCGCCTCCACACATGGGATGTTTCTTCATTCTACTGGGGAAAGAACCAATCATAGCAGACCCAAAGGGGGAGATGAAATCAACTCGCTAGGATGAATTATATTTGAATGTCTAATAAAGTCCCTTGATGAACAATTATAGAGTCAATTTTGTGAGAAGATGGATGTGGTGGATGAAATTATTTTGAAGTGTAAACACATCATGACAGTATTTACCTACATGATAGAGAGCTTGAGCGCGAGGGTATCATTTAGAAGAGGATGAATTGACATTCCCATTATTTCTAGTGAGTACACTAGTGTAAAAACCTGCAAAAAACCCACGTAAAAATATATAATACCATGGTGATGGGACACATATTCCAAGATGAATGGTGGGAAAAACATCCTAGTGGGTTTTCATTCTCGTTTATTATGGCTAAAGGAAATTGGAAAGAAATGTCAAAGGAATTGAAAGACACGAGGCATTAATTGGACATTTTATTTATGAAAATAATGGAAATTAGGATAAAAGGAAGGTGAAAGGTCACATGTTGCATGTGAGGAGGAAAATTGACAACAGAAGTTAGGGCCTTCAAATTAAAATTAGAACACAATACAAAACCGAATCCACACCATACATATGCGTAAATATACACAATAGGTATGCATATAATATCTTAGAATCAATAAAATATTTACAAAATAACTATTGGCCTGACTCGGGCCTTTCATTTCTCACTTTCACTACCTTTTACATACTTACATGCCTCATGGCTCACCTAGATTTATACAAGTGGATCCGAAACCAAAGTAGGTTCTATATCATAAACTAACTACCACATTATCTCTCATGATCCATAAAATTTCTCACCTAATCCCTTTATCTCTAGATAAGATCTAACTAACCCCCAATTCTTCCAATTCTCCCAAACTATTCTTGAACTCTCTCCTATTTACAATAATTATCATTCTCTCCTAATACTACAGAAAATACATTAAATAATTAAATCCCAACTTAGAATCCTACTCCTTGCAAACATGTTACCTAGGCTAGATGCTCCCGCATCGACTCTTGTAAAAGAAATTCATGGTATCTCGAATTATATATGTATTTATAACCGTTTAAACTCCTTTGGATCCCAAACTTAGTCCGTTGTTGATCATCCATTCTTCGTTGTTCTCGCTTCAACGGTTGTGAATTCGACACAGGTTTCCCAATTTTTTTTTGTAGTATCTCCATTGATTTTTCGCATGTACACATGTAGTAAATAAACATATCATATTGTTGTCTTCTTCCTCATCTTGCAATATCTCGCTTATGCAATTTTTCCATCAATTTCCTTAATTATTCAATCTCATCATCCAATTTAGTTTCTCGATTGAATTTTGATGTTTTGTTTTTGAATATCAATTCATCATCGCAAATTGTAAATTACATTCAGCGCCTACATTTTCATTGATTGAAAATTCTCTCTTTCTTATCTGCAACTTGATTGGATTCGGGTTCCATCACCATCTTCTCTGGGGAATTGTAGTTCTTATTCAAATTTCATCAACATTTTACAATCTCTTCGTAAATCATTTAACAACCGGCCTTCATCCTTACATGAAACAAAATTAATTTCATGTCCATCATGTGCAACACATCCCGCATCCACACACCAATTGTCGATTTAAAACATAAGCCTTTATAGTCTTGACAAATGATTTTGTCCTTAAGTATTTATGATGATCTTCTAAATATTTTGTGGCACCATATGTGAGAATCGAACCCATGTTCATATCATCATCTTCCTAACCAAGCATTGGTACTTGCTCCCGGTTCACAAAAGCATACATCTATCTCAAGTATCCGGAATTTTTCTCGTCTCTTAACAAAAAATTTCAACTAGTGATTTTTATTTTCTAGAAATTTGTTGACACCTAATCCTCCAAGGGGTAGTGTGGAAGTCAACAATATTAGGAGTCAAAGAGACCTTGGAATATAGAATCCAATGTAACTCCAATTTAATATAAATGTATATGATGTTAATGGTAATATAAATATAATTCTTATCTTTTCATATCTTGTGTGCATTCCATGTATGTGTTTGACATGGTATCAGAGCAAGCAAGACCAAGGCAAGCTTTTTACATATCGTATATGCCTCCTTCCTAATTCCTATAATCTCTACATTCTCCATCTCTTCGCTCTTATTTAAGATATTCTCTACAATTCTAGCGTGGTCAATGTAATGCCACAAAATTGCTAGACAAAGTATCATAGGTTGTCGAATCCTACCAATCCCACTCACTAAAAGTCGCGTTCGCCCTGCTTGTCCAAATATACTCCATCGAGTGTTATAATGTATAACGCTCCACTTCACAACGCTCTCGCACCCGCCTAGAATACGAGTTATATTCGAGGACTTGCAATCGTTATATTCAAAGGCAAAAATTTCTACGAGAAGATAGAGGTCCGGTGGTCGATGAAGATGCTTTAAATGGATTAGAGGTAGGGAATTTAATCAAGTACAACACATAGCTTGTTGGGCATGATTTGAGGGTTTTCCATGCATCATACCGAAAGTATCACTTGTCATATCGCCATGCGTGCACAATTTTCTTGTGGTTTTTCAAACGCTACTCGCATGCCACTTTGAAGCTTCATTTCGCTTTGGCACACGAAAGCATTTGTTTAATATGGATAACATGGAATGGATGCATATGAGAACTAGGATAATACGTCCTTATAAATAGCATTATGGCATCCACATCATAACACTCCTTGCATAACGTTTCCGGCATTCCCAACATAACACTCTAGCATCCGTAACATAACACTCGGCATAACGTTTGGCATCCGCAACATAACGCTCGCATCCGCAACATAATGTTTTGGAATAACGTTATGTAATCTACAACATAACGCTCCTCCGGTCCTTGAATCATCATGCATATGTTCTCATATAATAACTATCCGCATACCCCATACATCCCGTTTGCACTCCCCAATACACCGCCCGTTCCCGCGCTGACCTTCCCTCCTCGAACAATAGCGCAACTCGCTCAATTGCGCCTCCAACACCGCAACCTCCTCTCGTGCCCTCCAACATCACAACCTCCTCTACACCGATGGTGCTCTCGGTCAACTCCTCCCTCCTCCGACACTCTCGAAAAACGACCCCATATGCAAGTGCTGCCTCCACACAACCTTTGTCATACATAGCCTCCACTTGCAAATGGACTCCATACGCAACCTCCACCCGTAGCCGACCTCCACCTCTCCGGGCTTCCAAATGCTACCCACAATCGTCCCCCACCTGCGTGCTTGGCCTCCCGAGTGTGGCATCACTCCAAAGGGAATGTGCACCACACACGCGCTCTATTCTCTTCATTTTTTTCCGTGGAAAAGTAGCTTCCGACGAAGAATATATGAGAAATAAGGTAAGAAAAGAGTTAAAATGAATCCCGGGTGTAATTTAAGCGTATCGTATCCCAGGAGTCGATGACCCGAGACCACCAAATCGTTTCCATCTATCTACTATTATCATATGCAACATTCTCCATAGGAAAAAGAAATCAATATTTTCTATCCATCCTATTGTTTCTTTCCACCCACATGCATATGTTTTTCCCCATTTATTATCCTCGTTAAGCTTATTCATAAAAGTCGTAGATTCATTATGTGGGGTATTGGGGATGCCAACGAGAGTGCCATGTGCCTTTCGTGCTTTCAGATCTCGTGCATTGATTCAAGTAGGTAATGCTTGGGGCATAATGATTTTTCTCCGAAGTTATTCCCCATTCAGGGTTGGAACAAGAGGAATTCACATTAACTCGAATGTGGTTGTAAGATAATGGTTAAAATCAACCCCACAGGTTTGTTTCCCCGCATTCATTATGGTACATTATTTGTTACACATATTGAGGTCCTACCGGGATTATACAAGATCACATTTGTATTCTATTGTGGTGATTATATAACCACGACTTGGTTTGTCCGTGCCTAGTTTATGGTCATCGTATGCTACTGTGCTCAACTCCACACTGTATTCGTCGGGACTTCATGTATTTGCATAAAGATCTTGTATATTTTGACAAAAACTTGGCTCTAGGCACTTGAATTAATGTCATTGTGTTCGATGCATTGTATGATTCTTTGATGGTGGTGTTGCATTGTTGGCACAAGTGATCCATAAAGACCATCCAAAAAACACGTTTTGGAGGACCATCCAAAAAACACGCTTTGAAGCCTATGGACTTGTTATTTTCCCAATGAATGCCAAAGTTGCATGGTATTGATATTATATGTTGTGACTTCGAAAATAAGATATAAATTTTGTTTTTATAGTTTTGTGGTCTTAGGAAGAAACACACTATTATCCAGGTTTCAGGTACTACTTTTATAATTAATGTATGTTAGTACTAGCCCTTGTGCAAGTCTTTTTGATACTCTAACTTTGATTTGGCCTTGGTGTAACATTTGGAAAAGTGAGCACCCATTTATTTGGGTTTAGGAGTACATTTTAATCCACAAAATTAAACTCTTAAAAAAATGGCCAAACTTGGATGATATATTAGAGCCGTGTTAAGTACTCTAATACATTCCGTTGTAGATGAGATGGTAAACATCAACAAGGACAACCTTCCGACATTAAAATATGTCTACATAATGCACAGAAAGGATTCACTTTTTTAGCTTGGAGTCTCAACTTCAAAGAAGAGGAGTTACAACAATGGAGTCATCATTTTTGAACCTATTTTGTTTAGAACATTGAGATAGACTCCTATCCGCAACAAAATATAAAGTTGAGGTTGATTCACATCTAGTGCCAATTTTAGGAACATATTTGCATTAATGTTGTCGAGTTCCATGTGCACTTCCCAAGCCCATCATCAAACATTGGGAAGAGCTTGTCCATAACAAGCACATAATCGGTCTGGATATGACAAGGACTTGTCCTTTCATATTCCGTATTATTCAAATCCCATCCACTTTTAGAGAAGGATTCCTTTATGAAATTTCATCTTGACTGTTCCGTATATTGCTTCTCTTCCACAACAACAACAACAGATTGTTATATGCCAACATTGTGATTGAGTTGGCCATATGAAAGAGCACCGTTTTTATCTTCATCCATATAGAACTGGCCATAAAACCACTCATTCTTCTAATGGATGCTTAAAACAAGCCTCTTGCAAGAACAAAGATTCATCTTGGATGGATCACTTCTTGGCAATGGGCTTCAACAACCAAGAAGATGTTTTAGTCATATTTCAGAATATCTTCTAGAATATATTAAAAGGGTTTGTAGTTGAGTTTTCACCATCATCTCACCTTTGTATCTCGACAGGGGGAATGATGGTCATCGACAAGCTTCAAAGCTACATCAAGTGATTGAGGTTACAACCTCCGCCATACTGCATTCAAAGTTGTATCCAGAGACAATGATGCCCATGAGCATGCCTTTGGTTGGTGGTCATCCTTAAACCATCTATATGGGGTTGAGCTTCTCCCTCTTCAAAAGATTTGGGGAAAACTTCCTCTGCGTAAGACTTCACTTTGTGCCGCTTTGAGGAGTTCCATGAGTTACATTAAGCATTCCAGTTGGTGGTCATCCCTAAACCACTACAAGAGACCTCCCTTTTTAGGTTGAGGTTCTCCCTTTTTTATGCAGGTTGTAGACCTCCTTTTCCAAGTTGAAGGTCTCCTCTTCAAGGCATTAGGAGCACTTCCTCTAGAAGAATACCTCAACTTCTTCCGCATTTGGAAGAGTTCCAGTAAACCGCACTAAGCATTCGAGTGTTTGTGGTCATCCTTAAAACAACTCCTTATACCTACATCTTAGAGAGCACATTCAACCTAGTGATGCTAATTTGTGTTACATCTCTTCTTGGACTCATACATACCCCTTCAGATTAAGGGGAATGTTGACACCTAATCCTTTTAGGGTTAGCGTGGAAGCTTAATAGTCTTAAAGGAGTCCAAGAGACTTTGGAATATGGAATCCAACGGTCACTCCAATGTAACATAAATGTATATCATGTTAATGGTAATAGAAATCTAATGGGGCCATCTTTCGTATCTTGTGTGCATTCCATGTATGTGTCTCGAAAACTTCTTGATTTGGCATCTAGCCGTATTCTTCATTATCCAACCATGATTTTGATTCATTAGTAGCTCCATCAAAACATCAAGTCATGTCTTCAACTCAATGATCTCTTTCTAAAATACTTCATCATTTACGCCATCTACTATGGTATCACCATGGATTTTCTTTGAATTTTGCAAATGACTCTCCATAGTCATCGCCATCTCCTTCTTCCCTTGCATAAGATTCTTTGAAATCTCTCATTTCCTTTCATACAAAATCGCTACAATATCTTTTGTCTTTACAATACATCAACTCCTTTAGGTGTTAGGCTCTACTGATCATGCACCCATTACATTTAGTGACTCAAACTTAAACACAATTTTGACTTTACTTATGATTCTTTAACTCCATACTTCTAATTTTAGGGTCAATTTTTACATCAATGGACCTTGGGTGTCGTGTACAACCAAGACTATAACTTCATCACTATGAACTTTTAATTGAATCCAATTTTAACTCCCGAATTCATAAAATTATCACCCTGACTCATAACATGTTAATATACTTACATGATTCTCTTAATTAAATTTCCCATAAATATTTTATAATAATTTCTAAGAACATGCCCAACACTTTATAGTTAAATTAACCATCTCATGACTTCCTTAACTAACTTTCTATTCCAATCATAATAACTTTATTACTTTTCAATGAAACCTCTTTACTCCACTTTCTTAAAATATACTATTATAATTCCACTCCAATTTATTTCCCCTTTAAAGAGCCTTCACGTTCACATGCTTAAAGAGCCTCCATGTTAATATGAAACATTTATCCTTTGATCTTTCATATGCACAAAACAAAATTAAAATATTACTTGATTTTTAACGTTGTTCTTCATTGCATATTTTCCTGTCCCTCCTTCCACTTTTATCACCGAACTATATGCATCCAAAAATGAATTAAATTTGCATATAATTTGTTGGAGATATTACTTACGCACATGCTTGCAACACAGGTCATACATACGCACATGTTTGCAACACAGCTCTTCATTTTGGTGTTAACGCTTAAAACAAAAAGCCCTACAAATTTCAAAATGTTTTCTATCAAAAGTATCCTCTCGTTGTATCGAATTCTATTTATTTTCACATTTGAACCTTAAGTATTATGATTAATTTGATACCATCGGGGTATTTGAAACTTCCCGTTATGATTTGTTCGATGCCTAATACATGGTTTAACGAACCCATCCTTGTCTATGTCATTGAATTTCATGGATGGAATGTGTAGCAAACACAACCGAATCCCTCCCACAACAAATCCAAATCACAGGAATTGCGATAACGGTGGTGAAGACGATGAAATCTCATTACTATATACACAGGAGACACTGGCATGACGCATAAAAGTATATTCTCGGTAATTGGGCATACTGCGGACAACAATTGCATTGCGTGTGTTAAAGTTGAACTTCCATCAAAACGAAATGGAATTAGCATGGATGAATGCCTAATTAAAGTTATGTAAGGAAGGAACTTGAAAGAGGTGGTCCAAGATTTCAAGGATTTGAGGTAGGCTCCTTGCAATCAGTTGGTTACGACATAAGTAACAAATCCATTGTAGCAAAAGTGGACGGGCCAAATCCTCGGTGAGCTCGGTATTGCACCAAGAGTGCTACAACCCCCAAAGGCTACTCTATTTTCTTTATCAACCAGGGGTTCATATAAAATTGGAGGTGAAAGTGCCATATACACAACATATGCATTCCAATAATGCCATCCTCTTCTTAGTCCTAATGGCAAGTGCTACTACTAGGCTAATTCCAGGGGATGAAGTTTGTCACACTTCGAATGAAACCTAAGACCGTAAATAACTCAATACCTTTACTCTATCAAAAAGAAATAAACTAGTCTAAAGCATACAGACACACCTAGCTATTTGCAAGAAAGGAAATCCACAATTAGGCTAAAGCAAGAGATAGGGTTAAACTAAGTGACACTCATAAAGTAATTTTCTGAATTAAACTTGTAGAAAGGAAACTAATCTAAGCACACATTTTTGGGCCAAATGGATAATTAACTTATAACTACTTCATGTCACTACTATGTTTTAACAATGCATCTATTCATGAGCTAACTATGCTTGTAATACTTCGTTTTAACAAAATAAGGAGGCGTGAGGTGGCTTAAGAAGGTCTTGGACTCATGGATTCAGATTCAAGGTGTCTTGGAGGTTGTAAGGTGTCTAGGTGAGGTGAGAGATGGTTTTTGGGCTGAAGAAGTGGCTGATTGGTGCTGAAAGAGCATGGTTTCCCGTAGTGCTACAGGATGTCCTAAAATGCCACAGAAATAGGTCGAGGGGTAGTTTGAGGCTAAAAATTATGAGGAAAGGGGTAGGAAAGGTGGGATGAAGGTGGAATTAGACGGACAAGGTGGCCAACCCCTTTTGTCAAAGCTCATAATTTCTTTCAAAGCCCGTTTTGGACCTCCGTGCTAGGGGCTCTCCGTGTTGTGAAGATCTCAAAAAATGTGGTTGAAGGCGATTTTTTTGAAAGTAGGTTGGTGGAGGGTGGAAACTAAAGCTAGGGATGTTGGTGGAGTCCTCCTCTACTTATCTTCAAACCCGCAATAAAACTACTTGTTCATGCAATTAATATTTACAAACCTATGTTGAAAATGGTGGAAAAGATGAGTTGAATTTAATAAGAAAACCTACCCATGAAATTTAAATAGAAACCTAACTCATAATTCATAACATTTTCATGATAAATACAAACCTATCTATATTTTCCAAGAAATCATAAACTTAAAGAAATTTTGGGTCTCTGTGGTGTGAAGGTATGCCCTCCTCAAGCTCCAATGAAAGAGGTGAGAGAGGGAGGCTTCTTACACATAGCTTTGGGGTTTTATATGCTACTCTACCATGACATACAAGAGCCTAATTACAACAACATGAAATGGAATCAAACCAAACACATCAAAATGAAATGTATAAACTAACTATAACACATGAAATAAACTAGCTACAATGGCATGGAAAGTAACATAAATACACAAGTGAGATCGAGGCCAATGGATTGGGCCGTAACCCACAAGATCAACTCTTGAAACTAACCGTTGAAGGATAAATCCGAATACTCATTTTATTGCGGTAAAAATCTCATTACATAGCCATGAAAGTCACAAAATTATATTACAAGATCTAAGAGTCTCCTAGCTATCTTCAAAAATTCGAATCCTAATGAGCTATTTCTTTGCCCTATTTAACCTAAAGTGGCTACCAAAAACTCCCTAAAAATTAGTGATTTTGTCCCTCGATTGCAAGAGAAGTGGAGCTTTGGTTCATTTGGTCTTCAACTTGCTTGGCTACCTTGGATTTTGAGTTGTTGAGGCAATCTCGAGGATCCTTTGGATGCCTTTAGGAGTTAAGGAGGTGGCCAAATCCCCCTATAATCTCTCCTTTCTATCTACTCCAAGTTTTGATTGCAAAATATTCAACAAAAATGCCATATCTTCGTGATTATATTTCATTTAAACCATATTAGGCATTCGAAGTATGACAAGCCTTAATCACCATCTACACTAAGCACCATATGACCAAATTAATGTAGTTAAATGTGAGAAAGAGAGACAATTAACCCCTCAAAAGATACCTAATGATGTTTCCCATCAATCCCTTTCATGCGTAACCTCGTAGCAGCTTCTTCACAACTCTCCGTCACTATCCTTTGTGCAATTACATTCTTCAGAAATGGTTTCCTTGCAACACCGATCCCACAATGCTTCATGTTGTAGATTTTCTAGCGATATTCCAAACTTCCTCTATGATTGCCATTTTCCCGTATACGGTTATGTTGTTTCATTGTGATGACTCGGTGTGAGAATTATACTCCAATTCCGTTTGTATCTTCACTTAAATATCTAACCCATATAACATCCCACCAATAAATCTATTAATCGATACATTAGAGCGGGTTTCTAATCTTGAATGACACTCTGCCTTCTTAAATTACAATTAAAATGTAGAGAATGGCGTACATTAATCGATTTCATGGCATTAACGTTCGTTCTACATTCCCTCAAGGAAGAGGCAAACACATAAATTTCAGAGATTCAATACATACTTCCGACTACAATATGAAGAGCAACATGCAAACATAGCGTTGTGAAGCGAGAAATCGAATAAAAATATCCTCAAAATACCCCACAAATTCAAGTCAGACTGATATCTCAAATATGAGAGAAACATGTTAGAAACAACCGCACATAATTTATATTAGTCATCTAAGGGCTATGATACCTCAAAATGATGTCAGCAGATAAGGCCTCGCAAATTAAATTATCACACAATGCAAAAACTCGAAATCCACACCATACATATGCAAAAATATACACAATATATATGCACATAAGATATCAAAACTAATTCATTAATCAATAAAATATTTACAAGAGAACTATTGACCTAATGCTTGGCCTTTCATTTCTCACTCTCATACCATCCCACCAATAAATCTATTAATCGATACATTAGATTTTTCTAAGCTTGAATGGCACTCAAGCCTTCTTAAATTACAATTAAAATGTAGAGAATGGCGTACATTACTCGAATTATTATGCATTAACTCAAGCCATTCTACATTCCCGCTAGCGAGAGGAAAACACACAGATTTGGGAGATTCAATACATACCTGACATAATATGAAGAGCAAAGACGCAAATCGCAGCGCCGTGAAGAGGAGAAATCAAATAAAAATCTCAAAATACCCCACAAATTAAGCCGGGATCATTCAATATCTCAAAGACGAGAGAAGAATGGGAAGAGACAACCGCACATAATTTATATCAATCATCTAAGGGCTATGATACCAAAAATGATGTCGCAGGATAGGGCTTGCAAATTAAATTATGACACAATGCAAAATTGGAAACTACACCATACATATGCAAATATACACAATAGATATGTACGTAATATATCGTAACTAATTCATTAATCAATAAAATATTTACAAGAGAACTATTGGTCTAATTCTTGGCCTTTCATTTCTCACTCTCACTCACTTTTACATACTTACATGTGTCATGGGCTCACCTAGATTTATTCAAGTGGATCTCGAACCCAAAGTAGGTTCTAGATCCTAAAATAACTCCCACAATATCTCTCATGATCCATAAAATCTCTCACCTAATCCATTATCTCGTATAAGATCTAATTAACCCACAATTCTTCAATTTTCCAAAATATTCTCAAACTCTCTCCTATTGACAATAATTTTCATTTTCTTTGAAACGTAGAAAAATACATTAAATAATTAAATCCTAACTTAGGAATCCAACTCCATTGTTAAACATGCTACCCTAGGTTAGATGCTCCTAAGTAAAAAATGAATGAAAATAATGGAAAATTGAAGAAAATAGAGGCCTCATTAATAAAAAGTTTGAGGACTGGCTGGTAAGTTTGGCCTAGACTTTCACAAGCCTTGGGCTTGGAGCTCTCATTTTTTTTTCTCTCTATCTCTCATACTTTTTGGACAAAGTATTGTTAGAGCACTCTTTGAGAGTGTGACACTTGGATATTTGGAGAAAGAAGAAAGGAAAAGTAGGAAAAGTGCAAGAGGACATTAGGATCAACAACTTACACTGTATGTTTTGATTTGTGTATGAAGTTGCACGTATGTTTTCCATTAGTTTTGGCATGCATGGTGTATGCATGTGGTTTCGGTCATGATCTGATATTGTTCTGAGTATTCTTTGATGATAGTGGATTTTCTTAGCCTTTCCATTCCCTAGATATCCATGTTGTTTGTGGGTTCATTTTTTGCTTTATTTTTTTTGGTTGGTTCTCATGTTCCTTTATTAGGCTTATTACTAGTTCCTAGTCTGCTTGGAAAAATGCTCTCAGAGCCCGACATACAACTGTTGGGTTGAGTTACTAGTCCTCGAGCCTTGGTTGGACAAACGCTCTAGAGCCCTAAGTGGGTTGAGTTACTAGTCCTGTGGCCTTGGTTGGACAAACGCTTTGGAGCCCTAAGTGGGCCGAGTTACTAGTCATGTGGCTCATGGAAAAATGCTCTAGAGCCCAAAACAATTGGGGCTGAGTTACTAGTCCCGGGAGCCTTTCCTAGAACAAATGCGTTCGAAGCCCTCGATAGCTTGGGGTAGGGACCAATATGGTGATGGTTGGTGATGTCTAACCACAGGGTGAACAACTGTTGAGGGCCGAGGTGGTTTTCCTCCGAAGCCCTTGCTTTGTTTCTCTTTGGACATGTGTTTTATGAGAGCCTACATTCATGCTTGGAATATGGAAGAGGGGTGATTGTATGAAGAGAGATTTGGCTCAGCCATCTATGGTCGGGTGGAACTTGGTAGTCCCATCCCCCGCGTTGATTTTGCATTCATTGATAAGAGGTTCTCTCCCGACACCCTATGTATAAATGTACTCCGGTTTATATGTGGATTCTATGTATTATTTATCTCTGATATTTATGTTGTTATTATGTTGGCTATAAGCATGTATTATGATAGTGATGATGTATGGATATCCTCATGTTTTAATTTGTGGATGAATGAATGGTGTATCTATGACCTAATAGGTGATATTGCAACTAAGGATATAAGGGAATAATTTTCCTAGCGATTCTCATATAAGTATGAGACCCTTATGCTCAAATATGTTATTTAGACATGTAAATTGCATTTGATGCCAATTGTTTGAGAAAATGTCTACCTTGGTTAGGGGATGATCAGGCTTAGTCCTCGGGAGTTAGTTTTGTTTAGTAACCTTTTCATAAATTTTTTAATAGATTATGGAAGTTACAACAAGTTCGGGCAAAGGGTTGGAATTTTGGGCTTGAAAAGTGCCTTAAATTTCCTTAATTTGGCACAACACTGCCGGAAATAGTCCTTGGATGTAGGCATGCGGGCTTGTGCATGCGTCAGTTGGCCCTAGACACAAGGACAAGTGTGCTCTGATCATACACCCAGAGCCTCCTACAGGCATGTAGGCTCAGGCATGCTTCCATAGCCTCTGCATTGATGGCTAAAGCCAGGCATGCATCCAAAGGTCTAAGAGCTAAAAGTCATTAGGGATCTAGGGGCAGGATCCCCGAATGGTTGCTGGATCATGGGGGTGTTATTGTTGATGTAAATGTCTGGCAGCAGGTTTCTATCGATTCCACTTCCTTAAGGTCACCTAGGAGGTCAACTTGGCTCATAGTAGCCTCTGCCGCATGTCTGATTCCTGGGGCTATTCACATTTAGCAGATGGGAAGAGAAAGTACATAGTGGTATTAAAGCATGGTTCAACCCTTAAAATGGATGGTGTTGAGAAGTGGTCATGCATTCAAGTCAATTTCATATGTGTTCCTTATGCTTGTTGTCCACGTGGGCGTGTTGCATTTGCATGGTGTTGATCATGGTTTTAGTGATGTCGCCATGTGAAGGTTGATGGTGTTGTCATGGGGTGTGTTGTCACGAGTGTGCAGTTGTACGTGTATTTGTTGTGCATTTCCTGGGTTGTCTATATGTTGTACATGCATGCATTTTCATGGTGAAGTTGTTGGTGTGCATAAGGTCATTGCATAGAATTAGGTTATCATGATGATTTGCAAGTTATGATTCTAATGTGCTGATGAGATAGATAAAGAGATGCAGACTATTAACAAAGTTGCAAAATGGATTTTGGGGTAAGAGCATATTGTCATACAGTTTGTATGTTTGGCATGTGCATGTGATTCACAACAGCACAAGAAATTTTGGGTTACTTATATGTTTGTCATTTTATTATTATTATGGTTACATATGATAAATGCTAGTTGATCGCCGTAGTCATATGCATTATGGTTATGTGTATTCCTTTCATCCTATTGAATTTATGGTTACATACACATAGATGTTAATTGTGCATCTGTACATGCGTTGTTTAGTCAAACATGGTATTAACTTGATAATTATGTTATATGTTGTTGATGAGCATGTTATTTGTTAACTTATTGTCATATGTTAGTTAATTTTATGATTAGGGTTATGCCATTAATATATTGGATGTTATATGTATCATGCTAATTTGGATTTCCCTATGCAGATAGTTAGGGTTATGACAATCAGGTGTGATTTGACCTATTTGTGACATTGTGTTATACTAATCTAGACTAACTCTACATATGTGATCGTTAAGCATGAATGAAATTTTTTTATGAATTTACGATGTAAACATGTTAGCTAGTTATATTTATGGATATCATGACCTTATTTATGTTTGATTTGATATGTTGTGAATTTATATCATGCTAGTCTAGATTGATTGTGTAGACAAGATAGCCTCCCCTGAGATACATCAAGGTATGAGTTTGATTATGTCGTCTATTTGGTGTTTGAGTGTTTGATTGTGTCATCTTGTTGATTTATCTAGCATGGTATGTTTACAAGTTGATTGAATGTTTGATTAATTGCATGATATGAGCATGTGTTTATAAGGTTTCATGAAGTAATGAGCATGTGTTTATAAGGTTGCATGAAGTAATGATCTTGTTTTAGGATGGTTGTACTAACACATTATGTGTTGATATATTTTATGTGTACTTGTGTATAAGTAGGCGATAGTTGTATATTATGATTTTGACTATTATTTGATTATGACATGATTGTTAGTCTTATTAGAGGCTAATTTTAGTTAATAGATATGATTTCTTGATATTTGGAACATGTGATTGACGTGTGTGAACAATTGCAGGGAAACATGATTGGTATTAGCATGACAAGGTAACAGTTGATGTGTTTATGTAACTAACAATTGGGTGATGTGATAGTACATAGTAGGACTCAATTGTAGCAAGGAAAAAGAAACGAATTGGGTAAGAATTCCTTTGGCAGTGTTTGGGAACCGCAATTCAATGAATGAGTGCTTGCATGAATACAGGAAGCCTTCTTAACTGTAATCTTGTCTGGCATTATGTGGATATGTGCTATATTTATGAACATGTATTTGACATGTATAACAGTTGGTTCTAGTTATGGTTGGATTCATCAAGGGAATTGAATCCCTTGAGAGACGATATATGTATGTGTTTAGATACAACCCAGTGTGCATGACATAGCAAGGTAAGGTAATTGGTATATTGCATGTTTAAATTATACACTAACAGTTATGTGTTTATGGCGGTATGATGTAGGGGATTGTATGGCAAAAGAGACTCCATGGAATCTTTCAAAATACTCAGGTTGAGATTTCCCTTGGAAGATTTGGGAACCCATGGAGGATTGAGTTATGGTGTTTGTTTCTGGTCATGTGCTTTCGATATTCTATGATTTTTTTGTGCTTGATTTGAGTTTTATTTGTGTCTGGTGCAAGGCCTTGCCACTTTGTTACAGTGTCGTATTTCTTTTGTTTTTTCATGGTATTCTTCTTGCTTTCTATTGTTCTTTCCTTTTATGTTTTGAGATTCATGGGGATTGGTTGGCGAAATAGGAAATTTAATGGAGCTCGAGGAGAGCTTTGTGGTACCCAAAAGGTAATGTAAGAAGTGGATGAAGCTCGGTGCAGGAGTAAAGGGCAGCGGAAGGTAAGAATATGACAGTCGGTTGGATTGGTTGGGTCCATTGTGGTAAATGGATGGCGGAAATACAGGCATGAGAAAGGCAATAGAAAAGGTAAATAAAGTGGTGTTAGATTCCTTGGATATGTTTGGAACTGTTGTTCTCAATGTTGTGCATGTTGTGCACAAATGAAGGAAGTTCTCTTAACCTTGACCTTATGCTATATGTTAGTTATAATGTGATCATTATTAAGATGGTGTTTATATATGTATACATGTATGTATGTATTTTTTGTCTGATAGGGTCATCATGGATCATGGTTGTTTGATGCTAAATGTTTCTGTGTGTGTGTGTGTGTGTGTGTGTGTGTGCGTGTGTCATTGTCTAACAAGATGATGATTGTGTTAGCGCAAGAATTCACTCCTTGGCCGCAAAAGTAGTAAGCCTTACACATCATAGTTCATTTAAAATTTTAAAAGGATTTTGAGTGGTGGGATGGCTTCTCAAAGAGTTTCAAATGATTTTTGTATTCTTTAAGACTTTCATGCATTTGGCAAGTTGTGGCAAGTATAAATTGTATGGATAAATTGGTAGCATAGGGAGCAGAGTGTAACAAATGAAATGAGATGTTTAGATGGTACTTATTCTAGGAAATTTTCATATCCTAAATCAGTCACACAACTATAATGATGGCTCTTTACACAAACTCTATTTATGAAAAGTAAACAACATTCAAAAAATAGATTACATGCATAAATTATTTCACAAATCCTTTATGAAATCTTCACTAACATGTTCTACAACGCATATATGATTTGCACGAAGCTGGAAAGCGGATAATTTACTATTAAATCCTTTAACAGTTTCTAACTCACACCTTACTAGCTACTGCAACTCATAAATTAGAATAAATTAACAAAGAGAGAAAATAAAACATACATTAGATAGTTCTTGAGTCAAAAAATCCTCCAACATGAAGTGCAAAAATGCTTGTATTTATTATATTAAGTCTTCAGGTAGACCAACATCCAACCTGGAAATGGTATTTATAAATGTTATATATAGAAAGAGAGGCACCAACTCCATATCTTCTAAAGAAAAGGAAACACTACTCATAACATTACATAGGTGTCATAGGACATTAAAACCATATCCCATCAAAATCTAACTGAAAAGACAGATGTATATGAAAGAAGAGAAGAGAATCTGGGCTGAACTGCTAAGTATGCTGACATGCTACCCCTTTTTCTGTTGATTTGTCTCCTTGTGTCTTTGGTTCTTAAATAACCATGTATCTTCATTCAATATGACCTCCAACAACCTCATAACCACTTATCACCATCACTTGTTATATCCATTTGGTTATGAGTCCTTATCTTTCCTGAACTGGCTCAGAAATTTTGCTGACAGGCACCAAAAATTAGTTCAAACAGGTGTTGCTGGAAATTCCGGTAAAAACCTATAATTGCGCAAAAACTGTACTGCTAACGGAATTTCTGGTAGCACTCTGTTTATTTTTCAAAAATGCACAGAAAACACTGAAAAAAATTGTGCAGACTTATACTCTTTGACATTTTAGCTATTGTTCAAAATTGCACTTGATATGCAAAAAGGTGTATTATCAAGAAACATTTTTACCTTCCTTCCATGTCGGTTGCAACTTCAGTAACCTTGTCCAAGTCTAATTTTCTGCCAAAATTTGATCTTGATCTTGTGGTTCTTGTGGCTACTTCTTTAAGAGTGGATTTTTCTTCCTTTGAACTCTTTTGGGTCTTTCTTCTTTTTTAGGGTTCTGTTTGTTGCTCTGAAGGGGTTTGGTTTTATCTTTCTTCTTGAAATCATTTGTCTTTAACCCTTTAGATTTTCCTTCTATATCAATGACCTTTGTCAAAAAACTTGGATTGTACAGAGCCTTAGACTTGAGCCTGAACTTGTTTCTATCTCTGGTATATCTTTTTCTAGTACCAGCGATAGGTTTGGTCTCCTCTTTCTTTTTCTTGCTACTGATCTCATACCTTGCATCTTTGAGGAGTTCTTCATTAGAATTTGTGGGTTGATACTCTTTCTGCATCTTTTGTTGAATTTTTTCTTCCAGAATTTCCACTAGCACATGTGCTTTAGATTTGTCTGCAGTTGCAGACCTTCCTCTTCGATCTCTGGTATAGAAATTAGGAAAAGGAGAAATAGGGGCACCATTTTCATGGACTTGGGTCTATTGACTGATGAGCTCTCTCCTTTCTTCATATTCCTCTCAACCTTGACTGAATGAATATTTTCTTTTCTGCTCTTGGCTTTATGGATATTCTCCTTTTTAGCCTTTCTCTTTGTTCTTTTTGCAGGCTAATGGTGTTGTTGTGAATATGGAGGTGTAGGTGCAGGTTGGCTTGCCCTGTAAAACAAGAAATGGTCCCATGTTTGGTTTCTTTTCCTTAACTCTTTTTCAACTAACACTTTGATGAGAGCTTGATGACACAAGCTATATTATCAAGTAGCAGTATGTGTTTGAATCCTGGCTGACATATTTTTTAGGCTCTTCAACAAAGATTATGGCAAGTTGAGGGTCTTCATACCTGCAATATGAAACAGAAATCTCATATGATAAAGAAACACTATTGTATACCTCCTTTCACAAGTGAGGTAAATCTTGATGAGTTTAACAGCTTCTGCCCGTTCATTTTTGAAGTAGTTGTTGGGAATTCCTTTGGCCCAGTTAGGATCTCTGTTTCCATCTTTGAGGAAACTGTTGAGGTCTCCTCTAGTGATAACTTGAAATTGTGGAAGGTTGAATGCCTCGGCAATTGAACCTATTGATACCTGCAATTTAGGACCATAGACTGTGGCTTCCTGTCCATTGAAAGAATTTGAAAACTCATGAGCTACTCCTAAGTGAGAGCTTCCCAGTCTTGAGCACAGAGAATACCACCTTGCTTGGACAAACAACCTTCTCACATTCGAATTTGCATCCACTAGGTCAGCACCTTATGGTTCAATTCATTTTGGCTTTCCTCCTCTTTTAGTCAACTTCAGTAATTACTAACTTTGTCTGTTGAAATATGATAGGTGGAAAATATAGAAGAGCTCACCTAACAGGTGTTGCTGTGTCTTCCTATGAGATCCTGTCTGAAATCTAAGACTCCTTCCTCAAGTTCCACTCTAGAAAACTCATTCTCCAATAGCTAAGCTCAGAGCTGGTATTCCTCCTAATTTCTCGGTGATTTAAAACAGCTACAATGGTTCATCATCCCATGAAATGGATTATCATTATGGTAAGCATCATTGACTGTAGTACGCACCATGTGATAGAAATCATGGTCTTGAGTTGGTTGTGTAGGTTCAGATGGCATGTTACAAGTGGCTTGAAATAAGCGGATCTGTGACTGGAAGTCACCTTCACTGCATGTTGATTATTTTCCTAAATTTTCGGCAGCATCTATGCATGACCATCCAAACAGTCATTGCATTAAACCTGCAGATCCACGATCTTTTCCATTCTAAAGTCATGTACTTTGACATGAAACAAGACCAAATTAGCTAACAGACAGGTCAGGATCAACGACTAGATTTATTATTGCATATTGACACCTAAACACTATACGTATAACCACGACTTAAAGTTAACATGATTGGCCGCATACCACTCTCATCATGTGATTTAAATCATAATAAAAATATAAAAAACCTATTTAAAACAATTACACGTGGCTTGACACAAAGCGGATGTGCTTTTATTTTATTTTTTTTAAACAGGGGAAGTTGCCAAAATTTATGGTAGCATCGGAGTAAAAGAAAAACAAACAGAAACATAATTAAAATAGATTGTCCGAAAAGGGCTAAACCAGGCGCTACTGGAAATTTCAGTAGCGACCAAATTTTTTTTTGAAATTTACAAAATCTAAAACTAAAAACAAAAAAATTAAAATGGACTCGTGACTTAGCAAAGAATTGTGCTAACATATTGTTTTATGCTCACTGTCTGACAGGGTTGTCAAGGATCATTCTTGTGGAGGAATGATTGCTTATGCAGGTGAATGACATGAAGAGGTTCCTGGCTATGAGGAATCAAGTGGAACAGTAGCCTTGATAGATCTATGAGTTCAATATCATATGGATATGATTTAATGTATATGCTTGTACAATTCCTATGTTTATGTTATGGACAGGTAATGTCGAGGGGTACATCAGAGAAGTGAAGGTAGTGTGATCTGCAACATGCTAGGATAAGCATGGATGGTGGAAAGACACTAGAAGCAAGGTTGCTTGAGGGGACAGTCTGTGGTCTATGGACGTGCAGTACTAATATTGTGTATATTTTGCACATGTTGTATATTCAGTGATTGTACCTATGGTGATGTGTGCATGTAACATATGTAGTATTGTGTACCTATGATGTTGTATGCATGTTGTATATATGGAGTTGTATGTATATTTCATATGTAGTGCTACTCTATGTACATGTTGGATATGCATTGTTGTGTACATATCGTATTGTACGCATGTTGGATATGCGATGTTGTGTGCATATGGTGTTGTGTGCATGTTGGATATGCGGTGTTGTTTACTTATGGTGCTATGTACATGTTGTATATCCAATGCTATTTACATAAGGCGTTGTGTGCGTGTTGTACCTATGGTGTTATGTACATATGGTGTTGTGTGCATGATTGTACATGCGATGTTGTGTGCATGTGGTGTTGTGTACATGTTGTACATGTGGTGTTATGTGCAGGTGGTGTTGTGTACATGTCATGCATGTGGCGTTGTGTACAATTGGTGTCATGTACATGTCATGCATGTGGTGTTGTGTATATGTGGTATTGTGTACACAATGTACAGTTGGTGTGGTGTACATTTGGTGTTGTGTACACGTTATGCAGGTGGTGTCATGTACAGTTGATGTTGTGCACATGTTGTGCAAGTGGTGCTATGTATAGGTGGTATTGTGTACATGTTGTACATATGATATTGGTGTACATGTGGTATTGTATGCATGTCGTACATGTTGTATTGCGGACATGCAGTACTTTGTATGTGCATTGTGTAGTTGTGGTATTGTAACATGTGTATTCGTTGTGATGTACTCTGTGTACGTATATGTATATGTATTGTGTTGTGTTGTACATCGACTGTAGGTGTATGTGTTGTGTTTTGTTATACATTGGGTGTAGGTGTATGTGGTGTATGTCGTGTGTGGATGTATGTGTTGTGAGGTACATTGTGTGTATGTGTATGTGATTGAAGAGAATCAAAGGCATTGGGTGCTTGCCGACTGTGGAAACCAATCCGATGGGTGTACAAAATAACAAAGGCAGAAGTAAGGACCGATGAAAGATAATTATATGTATTTTATTTCAGTTTTATTATGCATGTGATCTACAATTATGACT
The DNA here is from genome assembly GCA_034641835.2 of Pinus albicaulis. Lineage (NCBI taxonomy): Eukaryota > Viridiplantae > Streptophyta > Pinopsida > Pinales > Pinaceae > Pinus > Pinus albicaulis. Next base: position 32,318 of record JAXQQM020081108.1, on the reverse strand, counting down.
TATGATCGTTACATGTGATTTATGATTATGTTTTATAATGATTGCATGTGATTTATGATTTTGATTATGATGGTTGTGTTTTGAGCTAACCATATGTGATATGTTTATACATGATGATTTGATCAAACATCTAGTTTGACTTGTGTGACAAGAAGTGAACAAAATATCAAGTATACCGTATTGATGAGATACCAATGAGGTGTGATGTGAATTTATTTCACTATATTTTGAATCTAATGGCGGTTATGTGTTGGTGCAGGAAGCACGAAAATGCCTGGTTTGGAGGTTGAAAGTGATTGCAAGCATTATCAACAAAAATAAAAGGAATTGAAACATGCAGCAGTATGTTGGTAAGGCACTTCAGGAGCAGGACCATTGTGGGACACTAGTACCTGATAATGTCCATTTATTTCCATGAGCATGCTATGACCGGTATGATGGTTGAGGCAGGTATATTCCTTGGCTTTTATATCTTACGATGAAGGAAGCCTTTCCAAGAGATGGATCGCCAATGATAGGGGATGTTAGGGAACTTGGAAGGTGAGTGACTGCACGTAAGGGGATGACCGGATTGCCCGAGGGACTATGTAGAAAAGAATGGAAGGTCGGGGATGGATTTGTTTTGGTCAATAGCCTTGCCAGATGGGATCAGATGCACATTGGGAGTGTACCTTAGAACAATTAGATGGAAACATTTCACTGAGGGTACAGTAGCTCTAGACAATAGATGCAAACTTTGACTATGACAGTGGATTATGGACTTCCTGGGAAGGAAGTGAATCCTGGTACTAATTTGAGGGTGGAGGTGTGAGCCTCTGGATTCCCTTGTTGATGATACAGGCATAGTAACATTTTATTTGTTGGCTGACTAAATGTGTATATGTGTATACTATTGTAAATACCTTAATGAGTTGTGTTATAAAGCTCCAATACATGCTATGATTTTCATGATGATTTTTCTTTTGAACGGGTTATTCATTGTAAATACTGCAACGAGCCGTGTTATAAATATCCATAGGCAGTATGTTTTATTTTTCAACGGTTTTCTAGTTTGTAGGTGCCATTGAACATCAAGGATGGTGTTCCCCCAAGAGGGGGGGGGGTTGTAACAACCCAAGTGAAAATTCCATGTAATAAAAGTTAATAAAGGCAAAAATAATAACCACGGTTAACGGGACACTTATTCCAAGTTAAATGTTGGGAAAAAACATCCTAGTGGGTGTTTGTTTGGTTTATTATGGCTAAAGAAATTGGCAAAGGCAATGGAAAAGGCTTTGGAAAGGAAAAATGGCATTTTTGGCACATTTATTTATGAAAATAATGGAAATTAGGATAAAAGGAAGGTGAAAGGTCACAAGTTGCATATGAGGAGGAAAATAAAGGAAAATAATGGAAAATGGAGAAAATAGAGGCCCAATTGATGAAAAGAATTATCAGGATCAGTTGGTACCTTTTTGTCAGTTCAGTTTTGGAGCTCTCTCATTATTCTCTCTCTCTCTCTCTCTCTCTCTCTCTCTCTCTCTCTCTCTCTCTCTCTCTCACTCTTGGACACTTAGATTTTTCTTGGAGAATTTTGGCATTGGATCAAGAAAGGAAAAGAAGGCAAGAGGAAGGAAGCAACAAGCAAGGTAAAGCAATATCATCAACTACAAAAATATTCTTTGTAGGTATCAATTTGCATGTGTGATTTCATTGCTATATTTTCCATGCATGGTATTGCATGAGGTTCTTTTATGTCATGGCATGGATTTTTCCAAGTGTGACAATGTTTTCAACCTAGCCTTTCCATTTCTGGATAGCCATGGTGTGGTGGAGTTCTCATGTTTGGGTTGAGTTAGATTGTCGTATGTATCTAAAGTTGAGTTAGGTGGATCTTCGTAATGATAGAACACATGGCCTAATAACCCTTGAACCGGACGGTGGGTTTTGGTAAAGATGGATAGTGTGTTTCCTCAGTGGGTCCGGAATCCTCGATCGATGAATGGCAGGATATACGATAAATCCTGGAGGTGGTTTCTCTCCATCAGGCCTAAGAATCCTGGGTTGGTATATATGGTAAAGCTTGGAGAGTATGTCTCGGCTTAGGGCCTAGTAATCCCTGGATCGGACTGTGGATTGCGGTAAAGCCTCAAAGACTAGGAGACAGTAAAATTTCTCACAGTGTAGGTGGAGAAATATGGTGGCATCCATGCTTGTTTTCGCCTAGTGATCGGGTGAGGATCATGGTAAAGCCTGTTATGACATGTTTATTTTTATTTCCTAGTAATCTGGTGTGGATACGATAAAGCCTGGTTTCTATTGATGAGGGTGAGGTGGTTTAGCCTTGGGATGCCCTGGTTGTTTCTTTCAGTTTGAGTCCCACATGTGTGCTTGGAATATGGCACGGGGGTGATTGGATGAAGAGATATTTGGCTCAGGAAATATATGGTCGAGTGGAATGTGGTAGTCCCAACTTTGGTTGGTTTTTACATTCATTAATGAGAATTTCATTTCCTTGGTATTTGGTGTGTAAATGTACAGGTTTATATGCGGATTCTATGGTTGTTGTATCATTGAGATTTTTGTTGTTATTATGTTGGTTATAAGCATGTATTATAACAGTGATGATGTATGGCTATCCTCATGTTTTTATTTATAAATGAATAAGCAATGTTTCTATGACCTAATAGATGATACTCCAGCTAATGATGTAAGGGAAAAATGATTCCTAGCGATTCTCAGATAAGTATGAGACCCCCATGCTCATATATATTGTTTACATGTGTATATTACATATTCATGATATGTTTGATGAAATGAATGTCATGACTAGTAGAGGTCCAGTCAAGTCCTTATTCAAGTGATTTCTTTAGCATCATTGATTCATTGTGTTATTTCATTCCTGAGCTTGTAATTGAGTTATGGGAAATGGTTTGGAATATGGGCCTGAAAAAGTGTCTTAAATCTCGTAGACATAGGCATAGTTCTAGGAAATTTAGCCCCTAGATGCAGGCATGCAGACTTATGCATCCATTCAATTCTCCCAGACGCATGGATGTAGGCATGTGCATGCATCCAGGGGGTTTTCTTCATGAAACCTCAGTAGGACCTAGGGGCTAGAGGCCTGAGTGGTTGGGTTAGCTCCTGGGAGTTTTTTTGTTGATGTGGAAGGTTTGTATTATGTGTTTCTATTGGTTCTACTTCCTTAATTTCATCTAGGAGGTCGAATTTGATCATAGTAGCCTCTCATCACATGTTTACCCCTGTTAGTCGGTTACTTTGGTAGATGTGGGATGAGGGTGTTACACTCTCTCTCTCTCTCTCTCTCTCTGCAAAATGGATAGTATCAAATTTTGATAGCATGACTTTCTAATGCTCTTCCTTCTTCAAATGGTTCCAGGCACCCCTTCATAAATTTCCTTAAGCCCTTAACCTTCCAATTCACAACCTATAATTCCCATAGCCTAAATTTGTTGAGATTTATCATGTTTTTTAATGTGGATCTATCGTGTCTACATAATTGCATGACTGTTGAAGAAACAATTGCATGTTCCATGCAAAATCAGAACTGTTGATATCCGCAACTAAACAAAAATCCACTTTATAAAGTTATCCTCTTTCCTTTTTATTTGATGGATAATTTCCTTTGGAAACCTTTATCTTGGTGGATTAATGAAATTTTCAAGTTGTCACCTATATTGTTTTGTGGATGAATTTTTGGTGATAATGCATGTCACTAATAGCAAAGGTATTGCTTGGCCACCATCTCAATACCTCATCAATCTCCCACACTAGTACCACATCAACAAGGACATGCTAAGTACCTGTTACAGAGAAATTTGTCACCGTCCCTATACTCCCTGTTCCTTGATCCTGGAGGACCCATATAATGACCCTTGTGTACTTTCCAAGCATGGAATACATACCCCTAAACCACAGTTTGTTTTCCAAGTCATCTCCCTTCACAACTTTTCTGGAAGATCCCTATATAAACCTGGTTTTCAAGGTTAGCGCTTTGTCTCAGTGTCTGACCCGCGTTGATAGCAGAGATTTTCACTGAGACTCGCGTCAATCGGTGCTATGTCTTAATGTCGAACCCATGTCAATCCTCTTTTGGAAAGTTTTTTAAATAGAAAGGAAGGTTTCACGACTAGAAGCTTCACGAGGCGGTGAGCTGGAAGTTTGTTCCTTTTCAAGTCTAACATATCAGTTCCTCATGTCAAGCCTTGAAAATCAGAGAAAAGTTCCTAAAAATCTCCTAGACTTTGGTGTCGCACTTTCTCTCTATCTTGCCTGCGATCCCGCACCTAATGTTCAACTCTCTTGCGTACCTGAATGCACTTTATCTTTGTTAAAGGTGCGAACCCCTGTAAGATCAAAAAGGCGCAAGTAAATTCCAAAAAGCTCAATAAAAGTAAATTCTAGAAGCCTCTAGAAAGAATCTTGCGGTGGCAGAACCGCTCTTATGAGGTGCATGTATCCCTTACCTTATGGAGCTAACCCCTTGATGTGAGGAGCTTAACCCTTTGAAGGAGGATTCTATCCCTTCGTAGTTGGAACAGAAAACCTCCTCTTTTCCACTATAAAAAGAGGCATTGGGTAGCCTCAAGGGGAGTTCAAGCTTTAGAATATTTGAGGTTAAGTGTTGTTAAAATTCAGACTCAGTTAACTAAGACTTTTGTGAGGAGAGATTACATACCTCTATTTGTCTTGGTTGGAGGAGTGCAGAACTTGTCAAAGTAGAGGAGACTCCTACTTCGGACCCCAGGAAGGCCTGTGCAACATCAAGGCTTAGGTTGTAAGGTTTTCCTTCTTTTGAAATTAATACAAATATACTCATTTTTCTCAATAAGCTGTTAGTTAATGGTTTATTTCATAGATTCATTGATCACTATGATAAGCATGGTTTATGATGATTTCTATACAGGTGCTATGTAATATTTTGCTTGTTTGTGACTGCAGGTTTACGAGGAAAACTCCTTCAAGAGCACGAGGGACAAAAACGACTTCAAACAAGCGTTGGACATACAGTAAGTCTTTTACACCTCTATAGAGATTTTCGTAGATCATATTTGCTTAGAGAAAGATTGTTTTATTTGGTTGTTTGTTGCTAGATAATTTTAGTACTAGGGAGATTGGTCTTGTCCGCAAGACGGATTAATCCACACAACAAATTGGCGACTCCGCTGGGGAAAGAACTTGTTGTTTTTGGTTCTATTTTATTTTGATTTGAGGAAATGTTTTTCATGGTTTTTGATTGATAGATATCTGCCTGGGTAGCTTAGGTTTTCTCTGTTTTTGAAAATTTTGAAATCTTGTATGTTTTTCTCTAGTTTTTCTGGGACCGCACTTTGCCTTCTTTGCACAGTGTGGGCAGTTTCGCATTTTTCCTTGAGTAAACAGTGCGGTACCGCACCTGTTACTTCTGGAAGCCTGCGGACCCTGTTAAATTTTGAAAAACTATAGATTTCTTTCTTTAGTTTATCTTTATTTTGATTTAGAGTTTTTGGTTTCTGCCCAGATTGATGATTGTTTCTGTCAAAAGCCTTTTGTGAATGAATCTCAACAGTATTGGTGTTTTGATGATTTTCTAGAAGTTTTGCGTTTTGGATTGTTTTTCACTTGGTCTTTGTAGTGATTCGAAGCATTGACTGTTTGAAGTACCTCAGATTACATTGGTCTTTTTGTCTTTTTGCTGAATCTGACCTGATTGTGAAATTATCCTTTATTGAGAAATAGAGCTACCTGTTTCTTTGCAAATCTTCGAAAAGAAACTTTGTTATAGGTTTTTGAATTTCATTTTTTATAAAAACATATTTGAGTGTTTTTGATCTGTTTGTTATTCTGGACGAATAGATCCTTAGTTTGCTGAATAACTAAGTAAAACATTCTTTAAAAAATCTTAAAGCTTTTATTCAATTAGATTGTTAAAGTTTGTAGATCTCAGAATTAGTTTCATAGTTTTGAGTGCTTTTAAAATTTGTAGATTTCTTTTGAAGGAAACTTGTTTTGTAGCTTCAAGTTTTTGAAAGTGAAAGGATTTCTCCTGTGAGCTTTGATAATTTGTCTGATTTTGAGTTATTGTTGGAAAGACAAAAATATTTTCTTTCAATTATTCTTTATGTTCAAAGAAGGAATTGTTTATTAAAAGAATTTCACTCTCCAACTCTTTCTTAACTAGAATTTCATTGAAAGAAAACGATCTGATTATCATTTTTAGGTGCATTTTTAGTGTTTTTGGAAGTCGAGTCTTCACACCATCTGAGTTTCATTTCCGCACCCATTTACTTAAGAAACAACTCCTAAAAGTAACACTTAATTAAAATCTATCTAGTAATATTTTTATTTTCTAGGGCTCTTATCACCAACATAGCTTAGGCTAGTATCTTGGAGTAGGAAGTAATTAACTCTCCAAGATAGTAAAAAAAACAAGTAGACAAATCTTGCGGTAGGAAATAAATCCAATTGTAATTTGTATAATCTGGGAAGCTTCTCTTAAAGAAGTCAATCACGAGATCATGTCCGAACCTTTGAGACAACCAATTTTGTTTCATTGGGGAAGATAGAAGATTTTGCGCGCATTACAAACGATAAACCTTGGATTAACCATTGTCGAGGAGCCTGGGGTCACTTGTTGGTAAACCTAGGATTAACCATGTCGAGGAACCTTCAAGGGAATTAAGCTTTGTTACTCTGCCCTTGCGCGTGGGATCGGATCATAGACTGTTCCCCCAGTTATATTTGTTACTGTTGGTAACCTTAGTGTCCACAAACTTAAGATTATTTCCTGAGGTGACGGTGAAGGAAAGATCTCACTGTACCTGGAGCAGACGTCAACTAGACTCACTTGGACTCTCTGGGGGGTTCTCTTCACACGAGATGGTTTTGTGAGGAAACTTGTGCCAGTCTGTTTCATTAAGCAGGTTGTCGGGGTAACTGTTCCAACCGCCCTTTCTGTATTAAATTTATACTAAGTTGGATTTCATCACCAACTAGTGTTTTTAATACGAGAAGTTACTGTTTGTGTGTGGTTTGAACTCTTAGATTTTTAAGCGTGTGATTCAGCTGTTTGTTTCTTTAGAGACTTTAGGTGTTTTCATTGAAATTTTCTTTGTTTGCGTGTGATTAGTTAATATTTAATCGTGGCGGAATTTCCGAGACAATCCCGGAGACTAAAAGGGAAACCCCCTAAATATACACCAAGTCAGCTTGAAGGGCTTTGTGCTCTGGTATCATCTAGTAGTGGTAGGATTAGATCAACAGAAATTGGAACTTCATCTATAGTGGTTCATCCTGATCATCAAATACCCATAACAAAACACTTTCAAGAGCCGATTTTGGTTTCTGAAGTTACTGGTAGTATTTCTCCTTCCAGTGAACTAGCTGACGAACCTGAAATCTCTGAACCTGAAACTGAACCTTCTGTTTTGGAAACATCCTCAGGATTTATTACACCAAATTCTAGCGATCCTGACCTAGGGTAAGAAATATTGTCACTGACGATCTTCCATCTGGACTAATTTCTATTGAAGAACTTACTAATCTAGACGAAGAGTTATCTCTTCCCGAATCCCCTCAGTCTTTAAATCTTAGGGAACGTGAATCTATTTTCTACAGCCCTATTCGAACTAGTGCTTGGTATCTATCCTTAACAATTTTTTTAGAGAATCCGGGTCTTGCTTTTTCTCCACCTCGAATTCCATTTCATCCAACACCCAGAGGTTACTATCCGTCATCCATCATGGCAGGAGAGTCATCCATGTTTTCCCAGACACCGAAAGCATTTTTACATGGTGGTCCTTCTGTTCCTTCGGGATATCAGGCTTTGTCTGGTACTTTCTCAGGGGCAGCTCCTCAACCAATTGAAAACATGTTATCATCTGGTTTAAGTGGAATTAAAACCGAAATGTCGAACGTAGAGCAAATCTTTATGATGTCTGGTAATATTCTGAATCCTCAACCTCAAGGCAGTCAGTTACCGCCTGGAGGGCAATCTCAGGGAAATCAGCTACCGCCTGGGGGGCAACCTTTAGGAAGTCAGTTACCACCTGGGGGGCAACCTCAAGGTAGTTTTTTCCCAGGAAAAACTGTGGAATCAGGACAGTACATACCCCAGGGTCAACCCCAAGCTCAATATGCTCCTCATGGTCCTTATCAACCCCAACTTCAGTACGCGCCTCAGGGTTATCAACCTCAAGGTTAGTACCCAATTCAAGGTTACCAATAGCCTTCTGGTCAGTCATCTATACAAGGAGCTGGAAATTTACCACTTACTTATCAACCCTACGTTCAACCAGGTTATGGTCCTTATGTTCAACCTTCTACGGGGCAATACCTCGGAATGAATATGGTGTGGGATCCGTCCCAATATCAACAGCCTATGCAGCCTAATGTGCAGTTACCTTTTCAACCTGGACAGCCTTTGGCTTCTGGTCCAGCCTACTATTCAAACTCCTGCACCTAGTTCTGTTCAACATTCTGCACCTAGTACACCTCAGACTCCGCCTCAAACTGCTGCAACTGCTGCAACGTCTGTTCAACCTGTAACACCTGTTTCTGGAGTATCAGTAGCCCCGAGTTCGTCTATCCCTACATCCGTGCAAATCTTTCAAGTCTTTGTACCCCAATCAGGACCTTCAGTTCAGACTTTGGTTCAGATGCCTGCGGGACAAGATGGTACAAGTACGGTGGTCACAAGTCAACCGCAATTCACGTATCAACCGTACCAAGGAAAGCCTCATTTTGGTCCCTTTTAACAAAATCCAAATTATCAGTATCAACCGTACCCTGGCTACACTTATCAGCAGCCTCAACAACCCCAGTTTGGTCCGGTTAATCCTGTTTACCCGGGAGGTTACACAATTCCTAATGCAACTCCGATTCCCAGTTATCCTGGGTATCCTCCTCCTGGAACTGCTTTGGCTACTCAAGGTTTTCGTGACCCTAACCGTCAGTTACCATTTATTGCAACTTTGGATTTACCTGATTTGACGCGCCTTACGAATGATCTAATTTTATATTATCCGTATTGGCCGCCAATGCCACATAAGTTGCCCAGTGATATACCAAAATTCAAAGGTAAGTCAGGAGAGGATCCATCAAATTACGTCATGAATTATCACCTCTGGTGTGCGTCTAATTCAATCATTGATGATTCGATTCGCTTACGTCTTTTCCAAAGAACTCTTATTGGTCTTGCAGCCAAATGGTACATTGAGTTACCACGAGGCTTGTTTAATAATTTCAGTAAGCTAGCAACTGCCTTCTTGACTCATTTTCAGTTGCCTGTCAGATACGACAATGGCACGGAACTATTAACTTCACTAAAACAATCCACGTCCACGTATATTTCTGATCATATTCATGAATGGCGATGTAGAAGGCGTTTGGTGAAAGTTTACATTCCGGATCAAATTTTGGCGGAATGGTTTGTTAAATCATTGTTACCCAAAATCACTGAAGATGTAGCTAAGGCTGGTGTTGTTACTGAAGAGCAAGTAATTGCTCAAGCTCAGTACCTTGACCTCGTTTATACGCAGTCAGGTACTTTACATGAAAAAATCCCCGACCTTCCAAAACAAGGTCAAATAGTTGCTGCTCCTTCAGGGTCTCATGCCACTGATGGTATGATTGGTACAGTCAATACTAAAAGCAAGAAGAAATCTTCAAAGAATTCTTCTCCTATTATAACTTTACCAAATTCCCCGAAAGGAGAATCTTCCCCCGAAATTTCTGCCAACATTCATGTCGTAGAGACATCTACGGCCAAATCTAAATCCGGTGGTAAAAAGAAAGGGAAGAATAAAAACAAAAAGAATTCAAAAGAAAAAACTGATAAAAATGAATCCAATGACGAAAAACGCAAACCTCGTTATCCTTGTTACATTTGTGACGAGGATCATTTTACTAAGGAATGCCCACATCGAGCAGAGGTTGCAAAATTCGTTAAAGGTTCACAACAACCTGTTATCTTGAAGGATCCTTTTCCAACTCAAGATAGTAAAATGGTTGGTTCTACCTCGAACACCTCAGAAGAACCTATTCTAATGATGTCTCATGTACAGATTGCGACACGATCGCAAGATTATGGTACTAAGAATCCTATTGATGGTAAAGAAGCAAAATCTTCTAATGCAAATACATCAACTACACCTCCTCCTGTTTCTGGTCCGCTACAGATTGAGAAACAAAATCCAGACTTAATAATCAAACAGCCTGCTAAAGGTGTTCTTCGTAAATCAGCTTTCAATGCACATGCAAGAGCTGCTCAGAATTACAACATTGTTGAAGATTTAGCTATTTCCCCTTCAGCAATGTCGGCTTTGGAAGTGCTGCAGTCATGCCTAGCACAGCGTAAATTTCTTTTGTCTGCCATAGGAGCTGTCGATATTCAGGATTCCAACCTTATAATCTTTGATTTAGAAAATAGTACACCTCGCCTACCTCATCAAATGACTTTACAAATTCTAGTGTTAGTAAAAAACACACCAATCTTTCAGACTGTGATTGATGAGGGAGCTTCAACGTGTATTATGTCGATCCAGTGTTGGAAATTGCTTGGTTCTCCTACACTCAATTAGTCTCCGAAAATTCTTACGGCTTTTGATGGTCGAGGTTTTCACCCTTTTGGTATTGTGCAGAATTTACCCATAGGGGTCAAAGGTAAAATTGTAAATCTAGATGTGGAAGTGGTTGATGCCCCTCTAGATTACAACCTTGTTCTGGGTCGCAGTTGGTCTTATGCTATGACTGCTGTTGTTTCTTCGGTCTTTCGAGTCATAAAATTTCCACATCAAGGAAGGATCATTACAATAGATCAGTTAACTTATTTTTCTTCTGAACCGGCCTCTACAGAAACAATCCAGCACGTTGGTAAAGCGGCTATCCCTTATAAGGATGTTGAAGTAGGTTTGATTAAAGATTCTGGTTTACTAGGAACTTTTTCCTTTCCTCCTCCTAACGTATCGCCTTCTGTTGCAACTATTCACATGATTTCGTCAGACACTGTTATGTTTGATGATCCTTGGATTGTACCTTCCGACTCCGAGTTAGATTCAATTGATGGCATGATGCCTTTGAGTCCATTTAAAATTTCATATCAGGCTGTACAGTCACTTTCCAACCCCTCTTCAACCGAAATTGATCCAATGAATGGGATCTATGAGGAATCACTTTCTATATCCAGTTCAGCCACAACGACATTTCCTAATCTTGTTCATACTGATGAGAATATTTGTGAATTTTTGTCCGTTGATGATTTACCATGGGAAGATCTACATCACCGATCTTCGTTTTTACCTGAACTAGATCATTTTGAAGATGATTTCGCTTCAATTTTTACTGCTGAATATGTCAAAGAACCCCAGAATCCATTGCGAAATCCTGATTCGAAGTTAAATTTGGAAAATATCTCTCGAAAAATTCCAATTGACATTTCAGTAAAGCCAGGAATAATTGAAAACATTCATATAGGTGCTTGTTGTACTGAAGATGAAATTCAAACTTATAAAGCCCTATTTCAAGAATTTTGTGATGTGTTTGCCTGGTACTATGAAGAAATGCCAGGAATTGATCCGTCAATTATCGTACATGAAATCAAGACTTACATGGATGCCAAACCTGTTCGTCAACGTTTACGTCAAATACATCCTAGAAAAGATGCTGCTATCAAAGCCGAAGTTGAAAAATTACTTCGCGCAGGTTTTATTTATCCAATTCCTTTAACATAGTGGGTATCGAATATTGTTCCTGTTACTAAAAAACAAGGAACGATACGAGTGTGTATCGATTATAGGGATATTAATCGAGCTTGTCCCAAATACAATTATCCAACCCCCTATATCGATCAAATAATTGATGATTGTGCCGGCAGTGAAATGTTTTCCTTTATGGATGGTTTTTCCGGTTACAATCAAATAAAAATACTCCCTACTAATCAGCCAAAAACAACTTTCATTTGTCCATGGGGGGAATTTTCTTATTGCAAACTACCTTTTGGGTTAAAGAACGTTGGAGCAACTTTTCAAAGGGCTATGTCTTACACATTTCATGACATTAAGCACATTGTGTAGCCTTATCTCGATGATTTACCTGCTCATTCATCGCGTAGGGCCAACCATCTCACTCATTTATGAGCTATCTTTATGAGATGTCGGCATTATCGAATTAGGCTGAATCCACACAAATGTGTTTTTTTTGTAGAATCGAGTCGCTTACTGGGATTTGTAGAAGCAGGCATTCACGTCGATCCGTCGAAGGTCGAAGCTATTGTTAAATTACCTCCTCCTTCGACTTTATGCCAACTCCAAAGTTTGCAGGGGAAAGCAAACTTTTTACGTCGGTTCATTCCTAACTATGCCGAGCTTACAAAGGGTTTTACCCGGTTGCTGAAACAGAACATTCCATTCTTTTGGGATGAGATCGCTGATCGATCTTTTGATGCACTTAAACACGCGTTAACCCATGCACCGTTATTGCATCCTCCCAACTACAACCAGGATTACGTTTTGTACCTCGCTTCTTCTCATTCCACTATTGGGATGGTTTTAGTTCAGGAAGACGAATCTAACACTGAACATGTGATTTATTATCTCAGTCGGAATCTGCATCCGACTGAGATCAAATACACACATGTGGAGAAATTGGCCTTGGAAGCTATTTAAGTTGTCCAAATATTTAGACACTACATCTTGTTACGTAAAACCACAGTAATTTCTGACTGTAACCCTATGATGTACATTTTAACCAAACAATTGCTAGGGGGCAAGTATTCCAAATGGATAGTCATCCTGCAGGAATTTGACTTGGAATTTGAGAAATCCAAGGCAAAGAAATATTTGGTTTTTGCGGAACTGATGTGTGATTTCCCCTCTACTGATACTGAAACTGTGGCAGAAGAACCCATAGCAGACGAATCTCTGTTTCTTATCAGTACTCTCGATCCATGGTATGGAGATATTATCGTTTATCTCCAAACCCAATCTTTTTGGCCTGAAATCTCATGATCTCAGCGACGGAAAATACACTTCCAATCCCAACAGTACAATATTATTGGTGATACACTCTATCGTCGTGGAGAGGATTCTATTTTCCGACGCTGTCTTATTCATGAAGAAGCTGAAATTTTTTAAATGACTGCCATTCTGGAGCATGTGGCAGTCATATGTCTGGGTATGCCACAACCCAAAAGATATTGCGCGCTGGTTATTTCTGGCCGTCATTATTCAAAGATTGTATTTATGCAGTCCGGAAATGCCACAATTTTCAACTTTTTGATCATAAGATGCGCATGCCACTCGCTCCTCTTCACCCCATAATTGTTGTTGGTCCTTTTACGAAATGGGGTATCGACTTTATTACATGTAACCCTCACTCGGCCGAGGGGAATGCGTATATTATTTTAGCAGTAGATTATTTTACTAAGTGGGCCGAGGCGATGCGTACATTTTCGGCTGACGCCAAGACTGCTGCAACTTTCATATTTAATCACATAATTGCTAGGTTCGGTGTTCCTCAAGCCATTATTACAGATCATGGAAGTCATTTTCAGAATGTCATGATGACTGAACTGACAGATCAACTTGGCCTGCGCCACGATAGTTCCACTCTGTATTATCCGCAAGCCAATGGTCTGGTTGAAGCCATAAATAAAGTTTTAGTCACCATGATTAGACGAATTATTGGTATTCACAAAATGAATTGGCATTCCATGTTATTTTCAGCACTTTGGGCATATCGAACCTCAGTAAAAACATCAACTGGTTTCACTCCCTTTCAACTCGTTTACGGTTTGGAAGCTGTGTTGCCGATTGAATGCGAAATTCCGTCACTGAAATTAGCCATAGAATTACTCCCAGCTACGTCTGAAGAGGAGAAACGTTTTTTTATACTTGGCTTAGCTGGATGAGAATCGACGAAATGATGCAATAGCAAACGAGGCTCATGTTAAACGAATAAAAGCTCAGTATGATAGAAGTGTTACCCCTCGAAATTTTTCAGAAGGAGACTTTGTCTTAGTTTATGATCAAGCCAACGATAAGCTAGGAGCTGGGAAATTCATGCCCATGTGGCATGGCCCTTTCATTGTTAAACGAAAGCTAGCAAAAGGGGCCTATGAGCTGATAGATTTTGACGGTGTCCCTTTAGATAAACCCAGAAATGGACTTTATCTGAAGCGATATTATGCTTAAGCTCGGTGTGGCGATTTTTTATTAGATTAGATTTCTTTACTGCTGGCGTGTCTTAGATTAGAAAAGTGTGCCTAGTTTAGAAGTGTGTTTTGTTACTATTCCTGCTTATCTAAGTTTTACTCTTGATATTGCAGATGTCAACGTCTCTTCAAACTTACGTTGGTTTTGCTGATGGTGCTTGTCGTAGTACATAGAACATTTCTTCCGCAGCTTGGGTAATTTATTCACCCTCTGACGAGTTAGTATCCATGCATGGGGTAAGCCTTGGTCAAACAACGAATAACATTGCAGAGTATAGTGCAGTGATTGAGTTATTATCTGAATCCATATATTTTGGAATTCAGATTTTGATTGTTAGGTTGGATTCTGAACTTGTTGTATTACAACTCAACAGGGTTTATGCCATTAGAAATCCAGTGTTATTACGGTTATTTTTAAGAGTTCGTCTCTTGGAACGTGAATTTGATTACATTGAATATCAACATATTCCAAGACATTTAAATACATTAGCAGACGCAATTGCTTCTAGTATGATAAATCGACATTTGCAATCATCAAAACAGTAAAACAAACAACATTCATAACATGTACACAGATAGCCGGTAAATAGTGATATATCACAGTATAGAAGTGTTTTCAAAAAATATACATTGTCTTCGATCATAGGTTGGAAACACCTTATGATCGGCAAAATGATAACACAAAAAGTTAAAAAATGAGTCTACAACACGATCATCCCATCACTGATGGTGATCACGATAAGAGACCACTGCTCGGGCCACCCTACATAGGAACCTCCTAAAAGGTCCTGGAACAACAATCATGTATCTCTGCAATCTGAGTGGAATCTCATTTATGTCCATCTCTGGAATATCTAGAGTCAGACACTCTAGGTGATGCTCTAAATCAGACAGGATTTCTGCTGATTGGCCTGCTGGGGCTGGTGCGGCTGCAACTGGTTGTCTTCTTTCATAAAGCTGGAGATGGGCTGGTCGCTTTGGGCCCACATCTGCGTTAAAAAAAATTTGGTTATTAATTTTCAAGACGATCAAAATTAAAAAAAAATATAACTTAGAATTTGTTGAAAATGATTTTACCTGTTTCATCCCACTGTTCCCCTGCTGGGAGAGTCATCTCTCGGTCGCCGTGGAAATCTATCCCGGCGTATGGAAATTCCTCTATGACAAAAATTTTGCAGTCCAGCCAACGAAAATATGAAGGATGAAATCGAACAATCTCAGTGCCCTCAATACCATGACGGGCCATCAATGCAACCCAACGAACCATCCTAGGTTCTCGAGGTCGACCGGCATCAACAGGAATACTCTGCGGAGCTAACATGGGGATCCTCTCTAGAGCAAAAGTGACCACGATGGATCCATATCCAAAGTTATTTAGTTTGCCATTTTTCGCTCTAGTTAGTTGGTCTTTTACATTGGCCAACACAGCTTCGCACCAGTTGAAAATGGTGCCTCGAAAATAATCCACAACAATGCGCATCTGGGAACCGGTAGCCACATGCAGTGCTGCACTCCCACACAGTTTGGTAACATTAAACGCAATAAATTTCAGCTCGGGACAGATGATAGTTTTTATGTCAATCCGTTTGTCCCTAGGGTCTGCCCTATCATTATAGAATTCTTGTCGAAGACTAGCGACAGTCTGGCCACCTGGCCTAGTCCTAAACAAGGAAAGTTGTTCGCCCCTCTTGGACAAACTAGTCAGAAAATAAATATCCTCCAGCTCAATTTCGAGCCGGTGGCCGCCAATAATGAAGCACTGGTCCTACACGTTCCACCTATTTACCAGCCATATCAGGAGGTCTACTTGTGCCCTCATGCCCTGGATGGCCCAGAATTTATAGAAACCACATGCTCTTAATGCCTGCATTGTGGGAAAATGGAGCATTGCGGCGTCATCCACATCCTCATGCTCACGTTCTCTCCAAATCAACATCTTGTTAATCCTACAATGCATAAAAAGATATGTTAGAAAAATCTAATTTGAAAATTTTTGGGCGCCAAATGAGAAATTTGATTTTGAAATTTAAAAACGTGGGGACCGCACTTTCCCTTTGTACACAGTGCGTAGGAACGCACGCGCTCTATGGGAAAAGTACGGACCCACGACTCTTTTCTACATAGGAAAAAGTCAAGGTCCGCAGGGCCCATGTGTGGCACCTGCGGACCTCCGCAGGCGATTTTTTAAAACTATATTTTTCCCTTAAAAATAAAATCTAAAGCCTAAAAATGAATTGTAAACGGATGAAATGCAAGATTAAGAGGTCGTGGATTACCTGGGACTGACGGTTCTCGATTTCGTCGGACGGATTTTCCAGAATCTTCACAGGAACTTTTTTACCCAAAAGCTTCTACTTTTCACTCTGAACTTGAATGGTAAAAATGAAATTGAAAAAGTCCTTTTTATAAGTTTTTTCGAATAGATGAATTTTTAATTTGTTTATTTTTCACTTTAAAAAGGGTATTTTTGAAAACATTTTTACTTATCTTAAACAGGTATGTGTAATGTTTCAAGTTTTTGTGCAGAAATTGGATTTTTCAAGAGAATTGATCATTTTTCAACAAAAGAGCATACTTTTATCACTTTTTCAGACTCTTTCAAAAAATTTACGAAAAAGCGAAACATTGGAGTTCTCTTTTAAGCCCTTTTCAGACTCTCTAAACATGAAAAGATTGCTGAGTACTTGATTATTTGAACTCGTTAAAGTAAATGAATAATCGTCCCTTCAGTATAAGTTTAACCCTTTTACGGACTGAAATGGACTATTTACGAAAAAGGTATACGTTGACTAATTACGGTCAATAGAGTTCTCTACCGCATTATTTTATCCTTTTTCGGGCTCGAGAGACTAAATTTACGAAAAAGTACACCCATGGAGTTTTCTTAAGTTTTTTCTTCTGACTCCCTAAAATTGAAAAACACCGAGTTTCTCCTATACTGGACTCGTTAAAATTTAACAATAAAGGACCTATTTAATTTTCAACAGGAACGAACCACTCCTTCTTAGGGTTCGAATCTTAAACTAAGTTGGACTCATCCGAAGGATGAGCTTATAAACAAGCAAATGTTATCATCCTCAAGCTTGTCAAAAATAAAGAGGTACTTGCCAGAAATGGTGGGGGAAAAGAGAGAAAAATGGACTTGTTTGTTGTATTTTGATTTTTTGAAAATCCAGTTAACCACTCTTGAACACGACACTTTTTGTTCACTTGGGTTGGGAAATCCTTTACCTTGTAGGTTTTAACCCTGAACAGAAATATCTACACACGATTCTTATAACAGAAAATAAACAATAGCAAGAGCATAAAACATAAAACAGATAAACACAGAGATTTTCCCCCGGATCCCAAATCGGGACGACCAGCTTGATTTTTCATTATATTCCTTTTAGTGTTACAACACATATATATACATGCCGGAGCATACATAAACCCCAATCCATTAACCCCGGATTAGAACATAACCGTAGTTCCCTTGACCGGATCTACAAAAATACCAGGGGCCGAAAACCATCGAACCCCAAAACCATGTGCAAAACCATGCACAAAACCATGGGCGGATCCCCGGACCCCAACGGTGGGGACTGCTTCGCCCCTCGTGACCCCCCAGCTACGCCCGACGCAACATACAACGCGTGGGGCCAATCGTGGAAAGAATATAACACATACCCAACATACCTAACAGTTAGTCAAACCACATTGAAAGTCTTCATCCAGTTTTTGGGTATTAGCTTTGGGTCAATTGCCACCAAGCCATCTGCAGTGTCGTTATGTGTTCAAGAGGACAGCTCAAATAAACCATTCATTTGAGAAATATTTGTCTTCCATTTTTACCATCCCTGAGTCAGTCCTTGCCGATATATTTTCAAAACTTGATCTATGATTTCGTGTTGTGGGCTTGCCTACGACGGATCACTTTCTATCGAAGACAACTCATTATCTAGGAAGTTGATCCAGAAATCGTCAGTACCTTGAAATCTGCATGCCTCAATGGCAGGTTTCTCGCCTTCGACGACAGGTTGCATCATTGACCTTCGATCGAATGATTTCGTGACATGTTCGACTTCAGCTCATTCATTCACATTTCATGGATTGTACTGAGTACTTTGAGAGCCATTGACATTACTGGTGGTTACTCTCACACTTGTTAACAGTTTACATCATTGACTGGTAATCAAGTGGTTTCTACCATGTTCGACTTCGACACATTCACTCACATGGATAGAATCGTACTAGTTTGAGATGCGGAAATCAAGACCCTGGATCTAGTTTCTACCATCCAGGTTGCGAGGAATTTTGTTATCATTTATACAGTGGACTATTTATAAACAGATGGCTACGTCCATACTGTGTCTACGCATGTCTATACTGTCATGTACTCAAAATCATTCCTGTATCAGAACAGTTTGAATTAGTTTCTAGTTAGTTTTGATCTGAGTATGGGAATGCCTACCACAGCGATGATATATATATATTTTACATTGAATGTTTTTACAGGTTCCGACTGGGGTGTCCACAGGATGATCCTTGAAATGATAAAGTACTGCACTCTTCATATATGACAGACTTCAGCATCATATATTCCGGACTTTTCACTTTAGGGGGAAATCTGTTACACTGAAAATTTTCATCCTGATATTCTGCTATGTGTATGAGCTCATTATTACTCACACTTCTCCCTTTGCAAGTCTAACATATCAGTTCCTCATGTCAAACCTTGAAAATCAGAGAAAAGTTCCTAAAAATATCCTAAACTTTGGTGTCGCACTTTCTCTCTATCTTGCCTGCGGTCCCACACCTAATGTTCAGCTCTCTTACGTACCTGAACGCACTTTATCTGTGTTAAAGGCGCGGACCCCTGTAAGATAAAAAAGGTGCAAGTAAATTCCAAAAAGTTCAATAAAAGTAAATTCTAGAAGCCTCTAGAAAGAATCTTGCGATGGTAGAACCGCTCTTATGAGGTGCATGTATCCCTTACCTTATGGAGCTAACCCCTTGATGTGAGGAGCTTATCCCTTTGAAGGAGGATTCTATCCATTCATAGTTGGAACAGAAAGCCTCCTCTTTTCCACTATAAAAAGAGGCATTGGGTAGCCTCAAGGGGAGTTCAAGCTTTAGAATATTTGAGGTTAAGTGTTGTTAAGATTCAGACTCAGTTAACTAAGACTTTTGTGAGGAGAGATTACATACCTCTATTTGTCTTGGTTGGAGGAGTGCAGAACTTGTCAAAGTAGAGGAGACTCCTGCTTCGGACCCCAGGAAGGCCTGTGAAACATCAAGGCTTAGGTTGTAAGGTTTTCCTTCTTTTGAAATTAATACAAATATACTCATTTTTCTCAATAAGATGTTAGTTAATGGTTTATTTCATAGATTCCTTGATCACTATGATAAGCATGGTTTATGATTATTTTTATACAGGTGTTATGTAATATTTTTCTTGTTTGTGACTGCAGGTTTACGAGGAAAACTCCTTCAAGTGCACGAGGGACAACAACGACTTCAAACAAGCGCTGGACATATGGTAAGTCTTTTACACCTCTATAGAGATTTTCGTAGATCATATATGCTTAGAGAAAGATTAGTTTATTTGGTTGTTTGTTGCTAGATACTTTTAGTACTAGGGAGATCGGTCTTGTCCGCAAGACGGATTAATCCACACAACAATTGGTCCCCTAAACCTTGTGTCGAGCCACCCCGCTTGTGTCCAAAGCCTCGTCTGATTCGGAGGACTTAGGGTCATCCTTCGGAGGGGCAGCGAAAGGTATGGCTTCAAAACAACCAGAAGAAACCACCGGGGTGACCACCGCCAAAGTGTTGGGCAGATACGCAGGGTCAGTATTCCTGGTAAGATCAAGCTGTTCAAAACCAATATTATACAGCTGCCCCAATAATTCAAAACCCACCTCCGGTAAATCTTCCACGGGAGCAGATGTGTTCGGTGTTTCTTGCACCTACTGTTCCCAAAGCCTGAGGACAGATGGCGATGGGATAGTGTATGCCGGCGAAAGCACCAGCTGAAGAAGGGGCTCCAAAAACACCGTCGAAGCACTCGGAAGAGGTGCAGCCAGCATGGCATGTGAATCTGAGTCACTCACCACCATGTCTGCTACGCCGCAGTTTGTATGGGTCGGACAAGGCATCCCACCAATGGCACGACGATCAGAGGACCGGTTGAGTATCTAGACGCCCTTCAATGGGTCCAAGGAATAATCCACCAACTGCTCGTCCGACATCTGCGAGAAATAAGCAAGTTCCAAAACCTAAATAACTAAATCATGACAGTGAATGTCCCACCCGAGGACTATGGGATAGCTCCTTATCAGTTGCAAACAGTCATTCGCAAAGAATAAGCCACGACAGTCTCGCGAACCCCAGCTGCCAAGGGAAAATAATAATCTGAGAGATAAAATCAATGATCTTGAACAATTCAATGCTAAAAAATGTTCCCCGCCCTCGTGATGAAGAGTGTGACCCGCCCTTGGGTGAATACTTCATGTATCAGATGAAGTCACGAAAACAAGACAGATAGACCGCAGCGGTGAGATGAGTGGAAAAGAAAACAAATTTTCGCAGGAGATGAACCTAGGTTAAATCAAATAAGCGAGAGGCCCAATAGTAAACCCCACCCACAGATTGGTGGGCGTCATGTTCATAGCTCGCCGACCGCTTCCTTCGTGGACAAAAGAGCCCGTGATAATCAAAGGAACTCCATGGTTAGGGTTACAGAGCCGTACGGTTCCAGAGCCGCCTCCCTTTCATCATTCTCAAACCCTAGTCTTGCCATTTAAACTTACTAGTACACCTTCCAATTATATTTATGTATCTTAAAGGAAAATAAATTTAACAATAATTTTAAGAATAAAAAAATTGATAATTAAATAAAGTGATTTGAGTTGAAATCAAATTCACTAATTACCTTAACATATATTTCAATATTCTATACCATAAAATAAAGTGTCCTAATATTTGAATCCTATTAAACGAGACCGTGAATCACTATACAAATTATTAATTAACAAACCATTTGAATTAATGTTATTTAAAAAACTTATACCTCACTATTCGCCTAGTAAACATTATGCCTTTTTACTTTTTTATCAAATCATTATCTGTAATGACAAAACTCTCAAAAAATAATTCATTATACAAGCTTTTAAAACTTTTGTTTATGGGTCCCTTCAAATCACAATGCAAAGAAATTGTGAAATAAAATAATCTTTAATGAGGATCAAAATTCATCTGTTATAAATGTGTGATCTCTGTTTTACATTAATATTTGGATTTATTTATGATGTTCTGCATGCATTCCCCAACCAAGGGTTATCTTACTACTTAAAAATTCATTCCAATACAAGTATTTCCACTTATGGTTGATAGAGTTTCAACTATAAGAATTTGCAAGAAATTATCATGTTAGTGTGTGGTTTTTCCAAGAAGAATATGACAACAGGCTGAAAGGGGGGTGTTTTTGTTTTTTTTTTTGGTTGTCTAATATTCATATTAAGTGAAATTAATTTGTATTTAGTTTGAGAGTTTGGAATTTCCACAGTTTTTATATTTTAGTTTACTTTTCGAGTTTAGAACGAAACAATTTTCACAGTTTTAATTTTTTAGTCTATTTTTCGAGTTTAGAACAAGACTCATCTTCAGTACAAAACCTACTAAGAAGAGAAAGAAAGTTAGGAGATATCAATAAAAGGCAAAGAGAATGAAGAGAAAGAGAAGAGGGGAAGTGATAAAATTAATTAAATGACTCTCCAGGTGAGAACCTGGAGAGTGTACAAACACTCACACACTCTAATACCTTCAATCAAGAGAATAGCCTAGTACATATAGGCTTTCTCACAATCAGGTGGTTTGAACCACTCCCTGAATTTTAGGATCTGAGATCTAGAATTAGAATCTCAATCCTATCCTAACTTAACTTTCTCCATTAATTTCTAACACTCCCCCTTAATGGAGAAAGGGTACAAAAACAATAACATATGATAACATATGCCTGCTGGTCTAGTCTCAGCTAGGCTTACAATGGTAAAAGACATTAAAAACTTGGTAACAGAGTTTTCATCTTAGTCTTTATGCTTCTGAGACCATATTTTTTCATTCATGGATGAGGCTTCATCTTCAATTTCTTTGCCATGAGATAGTGATGTATCTTCGCCTCATTTCTTCTCCTGTGAAGGAAACCTTGATTTCTTGTTCTCATCCTTCTCAGAATTATGGCAGGCTCAATAGGAGATTGTTCCTTCTCACTATTTCCGGTGTCAATCATCTGAACATCAACGATGATATCTTCACCATTGATTACAGCAATTTCTGTGTTAATTTCATAAATACATGGTGTTTCAAGCCATGCTTCAAGAAACTTCAATTCTTCTTCAAAATTTATTGCTAATTCTTGCCTACCAATATTTTTATCTTCCTGCTCCTTCAGAAGAGCTTTCATTTCACCATCTCTCCCTACTTCATCCTTTTCTACTGACATAATTATGCCTTCATCCAGATCTGTCGCTACAATCATGTTCTGCATTTGATCTATATGTGAAGATTGGCCTTCCTTCTCACCAAACAGTAATTCATCAATTCGATGTTTTTCAATCATCAAATTGATCCACTCATCATGAGATATATAAGTCTCATCAAACTTAATTTCTGCATCAGGAAAACTTTTAGGTTCTACAATAATGGATGTGTTTTCATCATTACAAGTTTCAATTACAGATACACATTTATCACCCATCACTTCATCTTCAGTTTCACAATCAAATATGGGATCATTATTAAGAGCAATATCTTTAGCATCATTGCCCTTATTCAAACAATGTTTCATCTCTAAAACATCCCATAAAAACTTTGTACTAGGAATCTCTCCATATTCATATATTATGTTGAATATGATGTTGTCATCTACTGCAGATGTTATAAGACTTAATGCTACTGTATCTCCACTATCTTTAATAACATCTTTAACATAATCTAGTAAATTTAACTTCCATAGTACTATTTCCATTTCATTTGTCCAACTTTCATAATTCATACCTGAAAAAGATGGTAAATTTGGCATTAAAATTTTAATAGTCTCACCATATTCTAAATCAGCACCTTGATCAGCAGCTGGTCCATCATCGTCAACCTAAAACAAATCACAAAATTCTGCAACACAATATTTTTCACTTCTTCGTTGATGCTTTCTCCTGAAATTTCTTCGAGACTCTTTCAATTTACTTTGACGACCCATTTTCTCCTTCTCCCTTGCCAGAACACTTTTTCCACTGCAGCATTAACCCACACAGGCACCACAGCTCCTCACGCTCCTCCTGTCTGATGGCTGAGACAACATCGGAGCCTCAATAGCAGGGTCGGCTCTCAGTCCCAGAGCCTCAACGCATTCAATGCAAGCTCACCACACAAACGTGAACAAAATCGGTCAACTTCCACATGTCAGCGTTCTCTGTACGTAGAGGAGACTTCGATCTCGTAGACAGATCTACTCTCACCTTGGAATAAATCAGTGTTGGTAGAATAGCGCAGCTCTGCTATTCTTTTGTTGAGATCATTGACTGATAAAAAAACGGCGCAGGCGCAGTGTACTCTGTAATCACAAATTTTATTCTAAAAGCACACATGCTGCAACATCGACAAGCCATGACATATTTGGGTTTAATTCTTTCCATTCCAATGTCTTTGCCAGAATTCTCCCCACATATGTTGCATTGCTGATTAGCGCAAACATGAACATCAATGGATTAAGACCCTCAACGGTTCCTCGCCTGACATTTTATCATTATATATAGTTGTATAATGTTGCATTCCAACTGCAGAGCCAAACAGACTCTGGATGCAAGGAAAAGTGCCAGCATACATATCCGTACCTGAAAGCATAAACTATTATGCAGAGGCAGCCAACAAAAATGATGCAGATGATCTCAAGAAGTCATGTAATGGGACTCCTGCATCTAGTTTACCGATTCCCACATTTTCACCAGCTCGCAAGAGATCTACGGGACAAACCCTATATTACATGTCTGCAATATCTCTAGCAAGCAGTCATACCCCAACGCCTGGATCATATCTAACTGCTTTATCCCGTAGGTCTGGTAGGAGTGGTCTGAGTTATCTATTAGACCAGTCCTCTGTGGACGATGAATAATTGCTAGTAAATAATAATACTATAAGTCCAAAGAGTTCAAAAATTAGTGCTCCTCAGCATAACTGCAACAATATTCTTTGTTGGGGGATTCAACTACTTCAATTTGCACGATATTGGTACCTTTGATTCCAGTAAAACAGTTTCAACAACATCATTTGTATTAACTGGGAGGAGAATTTTGCAGGAAGCGAGCGCGATGTATTAACTGCGTGCTGCCTATTCTCACGATGCTAGCATTCCCCCTCACGCTACGTGTTGGCTAACATTGGCCTCTCAACCAGCGTGTCTCTGCCCCTAGCAACGCTGCCGCTGGCACTACGTCCCCACGTTGCCTTCCTCTCAACTCGTTTTCTCAGCGTCGTGCCAAATTTCTCAGCGATATTAGATACCAACTATAGATGGCAGCGATCTCAGGCACGGTTGAAGGCTCGACCTCTGGATCTTCCCTTAGGGTCAAAACTCCACGGATCCAGCTCCAATTCGAGCTGCCACCTTGCAGCACCTGCCACCGATCGGCCTTCACAGCATCTTCCACTGATCAGCCACGCAGATTCAAGTGCAATATGGAAACCACGATCCGATTTTTCTGGCATCCACGTCCGACCACCTATTCGGCCTTCAAACAGCTTGTTGGATTGATTTGTTCCCACAACAGAACCACACACAATGCAGCACAGTTGGATTTATCCCCAAGCAGCACATCACGCATTCCAGCGATCACGGCCTTCACTAACAGCCTCCAGATCCTTGGAAGCAATCACTTCCACTACGTAGATCACACAGAGAGCCGAGGAAAAAACATCAAACCAGATCGGGACAACACGAGAGTGCTCCTCCTCTCGATGGACACCGGATGCAGCGCTGTCCTTCACGGATCCAACATTCAAGGTCACAACACACGAGAAAACGTAAGTTCGTGGTAGCTCCCTGCGGTGTGCCTCCACGCACAGCTCAGTCACGGGCTCTCTCAATGACTCAGCCCTTCACGACCACACAATTTTCCTTCACAGCCTCCATTTGGGCTCTTGGCCTGCCTCACGCACAACTCAGTTTACTTGCAAAGTCTCTCAGCTCTCCTGAGCTCTGATACCATGATAAAATTAATGAAATGACTCTCCAGGTGAGAACCTGGAGAGTGTACAAACACTCACACACTCTAATACCTTCAATAAAGAGAACAGCGTAGTACATATAGGCTTTCTCACAATCGGGTGGTTTGAACCACTCCCTGAATATTAGGATCTGAGATCTAGAATTAGAATCTCAATCCTATCCTAACTTAACTTTCTCCATTAATTTCTAACAGGAAGAGCCAACAAGAAAAAAAAAATGAGATAATGATTACAAGTTTACTTGTATTTTTAATTTTTAGTTTATTAAAATTATTTTATTAACATTAAAAAAGACAATTAACTAGAGTGTAATTTTAGTTATATTAATGATGTTAAATATTTTTAATATATCTAATTAAAATTAATTATAATTTCTATTAGAAACTCATACATTTTTTCCAAAATTTTATATATTCAAAATAGTTATTAGGAAATTTTAAAACGAGGTTTAAATTAAGATAGATGATTATTATTAATGGATTTTTTTATTTATTTATATTAATATATATTTTATTAATATTAATTATAATATTATTGATAGCCCATGTAGTGTAGAGCAGTCGGTGATGGGATGGGGTGCACTGTTGAGGCACTCTGTTTGCAAGGTCATCTGTTCGAAACCTGTGGGTGAATAGGATTAGTCTAAACTACGAAAAAAAAATTATAATATTTATATTTTCAATAATATTATAAAATTAATTTTAATAATATAATAAGAATGAATCTGAATTAATATATATTTAATAATAAAGTTTGGATTAGGTTATGATATAAATTGAATTAATTAATAAAGTTATAATATTAAACTTATAATATTAATCAAAGTTAATTAGATTACTAAAGTTTTAATTAATTAAAAATAATAGTGAAGTTTTTTAAATTCTTTTTAATGTATTTAGATGGGATTAATCTATTGAGAAAGTCTAGAATTATTAATTATTAATAGTAGTTAGGTGGAAAGTGATCTTGTTTTTAGAAAATTGTTATAAAGGTTGGTTGAAAGAGGGTATGAGGTTAAAGGAAGAAGCAACGAAGGGATGATAGAAAAAATGGGTGAGATGAAGGGGAGTTATGAGATGATGGAGGGGAGGAAATGAACAAAGTGAAGGGAGAGGGGTGAAGAAATTTTTCAGGAGTATTATTGCATAGCAAGGGGCATGAATGGTAAATAGGAAAGGGTTATGCATAAGTGATAAGGGGAACCTTAACAAGAAGGGAGGTGAAAGGATAGGGGGAAAAGGGAGAGGACGGGATGAGGTGCAATATTCCAGAGGTACTATTTCGAAATAACGGGGATCCAGTTTCTGCTAACCTCCAAACCTTCATCTCTATTGAGGTTTTGAGGGTGCTTGATGATTTCTAGGGCTTCACCAACTTTTCACTTGAAGTGATGTTTTTCATCAATCACCACATCGTCTTCTAGACAGATATGGTGACAAGTCTTATTAGAGTGTTCTGCAAAAGCCGAGGTTCTAGTTCTTCCATTTTTTATGTCAGCGTCATGCTCTTTAAGCTTAATTTTGAAATTCTTGCCTGTTTCTCCAATATAACAATCCCCACAAGAGTAATTAATTTTGTAAACCCCCTTATGTTGGAGTTGATCAGGGTTGTCTTTGACAGATTTCATCCTTTGTCTAATGGTTATTAGAGGCTTAAAAGTTGTTCTAATATCCTTTTTAGCAAGAACCTTGGTCATATTTTCAGTGACTCCATGGATATATGGAAGATATGATTTGGTAGCAGGATAATTTTCAAGGGGAATGATCTTATTTCTTTTTTCTGGCTCTTTGAATGGCTTTGATAATGTATTTCTTTCTGTATCCCAAGATTATGAATGTCTTTCTTAAATATTCAATTTCTTCTTACTGTCGTTGGATATTCTGAAATCTCGAGTGAAAAGAGTCCTAAGGACCCCCATTGTTTGAGCAGGGTAATGGTGAGAATCAGGGTGATGGTATCCCCTAACAGCGAAATCACACACTGTATTTATGGCACCCCAAAAATTCACAAAGCGAGTGCTCCCCTAAGGCATATTTTTAATACTATCGGGGCACCAACATATGAATTAGAAAAAAATTTGGCCATCACCCTTGTCCCTTTGGTTGGTAAAACCAACTCATTCATTAAATATTCCAATCATTATGTTGAATTCATTAAAACAACAAGGTTAGATCCTAGTGACAAAATTGTAAGTTTTGATGTAGTCCAACTCTTTACTAAGATCCCTTTAGATGAAGTTGTCCAAGTAGTGAAAGAAGTTGCAGACCCCCAGACTGCAAAGCTCGTTGAAATATGTATTCTCCACTTTCTTTACCTTCCAAGGGGAAATTTTCAAAGAAACAGCTGGGGTAGCTATGGGATCTTGGCTATCACCTATAGTGGCTAACCTCTTCATGGAAAGTTTTGAAAAGAAAGCTCTTGATACTTACCCATTGAAACCTAAATTCTGGATCAAGTTTGTGGATTACACAAGTGTCGATTGGCCATATGGGGGTGATGAGTTAAAAATCTTCCTATACCACCTTAACAGTATATCTGAAGATATCCAGTTTACGATGGAAGGTGAAGATAACAACTGCATACCATTCCTTTACATTCTTCTCATAAGAAATAAAAATGGATCTCTTAGACACAAAGTGTTCAGAAAGAAAGCACACATTGACAATTACCTTCATGCCGATCCTCACCACTATCCCGCTCAAAAAAGTGGGTCCTTATGACTCTTTTCACTCGAGCTTTCAGAATATCTGACGACAGTCACGTTGAATAAGAAATTGAACATTTAAGAAATAAATTCATAAGCTTTGGATACAGAAAGAAAGACATCATCAAAGCCAGAAAAAGAAATAAGATGAGTCCCCTTGAAAATTCCCCTGCTACCAAAGAATATCTTCCATATATTCAAGGAGTCACTGACAAGATGGCCAAGGTTCTCGCTAGAAAGGATATTAGAACCGCTTTTAAGCCTCTAATAACCATTAGATAAAGGATGAAATCTATCAAAGACAACCCTAATCAACTCCAACATAAGGGGGTTTACAGAATTAATTGCTCTTGTGAGGATTGTTATATTGGAGAAACAGACAGGACTTTCAAAATTAGGCTTAAAGAGCATAGCGCTTACATCAGAAATAGAAGAATTAGAACCTAGGATTTGGCAGAACACTCTAATAAGACTCGTCACTATATCTGTCTAGAAGACGTTGTGGTGATTGCCAATGAAAAACATCATTTCAAGCATAATGTTTGTGAAGCCCTCGAAATCATCAAGCACCCCCAAAACCTCAACAGAGATGGAGGTTTGGAGGTTAGCAGAAACTGGATCCCCGTTATTTCGAAATATTGCACCTCATCCCGTCATCGCCCTTTTCCCCTATCATTTAACCTCCCTTCTTGTTAAGGCTCCCCTTATCACTTATGCATAACCATTTCCTATTTACCATGCATGCCCCTTTCTATGCAATAATACTCCTTAAAAATTTCTTCACCCCTCTCCCTTCACTTTGTTCATTTCCTCCCCTCTAGCATAACTCCCCTTCATCTCACCCATTTTTTTTGTCGTCCCTTCGCTGCTGCTTCCTTTAACGTCGAACCCCCTTTCAATTAACCTTTATAACAAATTTCTAAAAACAAGATCACTTTCCACCTAACTAATATTAATAATTAATAATTCTAGTCTTTCCCAATAGATTAATCCATCTAAATACATTAAGAAGAATTTTAAAAACTTCACTATTATTTTTAATTAATTAAAGTTTTAGTAATAGTATTAACTTTTATTAATATTATAAGTTTAATAATATAAATTTATTAATTATTTAAATTTATATCATAACCTAACCCAAACTTTATTATTAAATATATATTTATTCATATTTATTCTTATTATGTTATTAAAATTAATTTTACAATATTATTGAAAATATGAATATTATCAATAATATTATAGGATTATCACTAAGTCCCGATGTAAGTGTTTAAGTCTCAAGTTAATGGCATGAAAGTAGTAAAAAGTATATTTATACGCCACTTGCTAAATTACAGTAACATTTATGCACCATTTATAAATTCATCCGATGCGCCGCTTTCTCCTGACACGCCGCGCTTTTGCCTTGCTTATTAATGCTTGTAGCTAAGATATTCACATTTTAACTGTCTCTCCAATCGCTCATCGCCCCATTTTTCTATTTGAAGCGTAGTTCTCTGTAGTATATCTAATTCGTGTCGCAGTCTTCATGCCGATGCTCTTCGCCGCTGGCTTCGTTTCGACGCCAATTGTCAAGCGCACGCATCTCTCGTTGGTCACATGCCATTTGTCAGCCGTTTTGACTTACTTCCCGGCCATTTTTCCTACGCCTTTTGCTCCTCTTCTTCTCTTCTAGCTTTCTTCCCCGGTGATTGGCTCCTGCCCTCCCTCTGCTGTCTTTTTTCTGCCCATTTCCTTCTCCTCGCCACTGTGACACCATGCCCATGCTTTGGCATAGATTGCGATGTCATCGCGGTAGTTCTAGGGGCCGTGACACCAGCAGACACTGCTCTCTCTCCATCAATTCTCCGTCGTCCTCCTCGGAAATCCTCTGTAGCCGCTCCCCCCTGCGCGTAATCATCGTGGAAGAGGCCGTGGAAGCCGCTCCACCTCTTCCCCTCCGCGAGGTTCTGTTGTCTCAAGGCCTCTGGCTCCCCGTCCAGCCGTCTCTGCCACTCTTCATAGCCCCTCCACTGCAGTCTTTCATTATCGTTGTGATTACAATCGCCCCTAATTATCGCTACTGTCACGGTGTCTTTCAAAGAAATTCCTGAAGCCCTTCCAGACCTCCCCCCCCCCTCGACGACGCTCCCAGTCAATCTGCAAGCACCCCCATCTACCTCGCATGTCCCTTAGGCCGTGGGCAAAAGTTCCTCCCACAAAGCGGGGGATTGCAGTTCGAATGTTCCTCAGGAAGTTGGATTGCAGGTTGCAGGGCGTGAGGCTGGCGCAGATGCACTCCAAAGCGGTCCGAGCCACAACGACGAGGATGTTGGATGGTGCAGAATCGAAGAAGAATCGCCCTTAGGCGACTATGGTCTCTAACGTCTCTGTCCTGGTCCATGTAATTCTGCTTCGTCTCTATGAATTTTTGTTGTTTCTGGTCACTACAGGTTTTGAAATGTCTATGCTAAGGGCCTCTATCGAGGCAGTTTTAGAACTTTTTTCGGGTCATTTCTTGTCTAATTTTGCATGTCAAGGCTGGTTTCTCGATAACTCGAGAAGACTCGACGATATTCGGCTCGGTTTCCGAGGTGCAGCTCACTTCATCATATTATGTTGACTGACAGCTCAAGGCCATGTACTTCCCGTATATTAGTGTTTTATTTTAATAGATTTAATTTACCTAGAATTAATAATATTATAATTAATTTATATATATATATATATATATATATATATATATATATATATATATATATATATATATTTTATTAATTTAATAATAATATTCTATCTTAACTTAAACTCATTTTAAAATTTCTATTAATTATTTTGAATATAAAAAGAAAAATATTAGTTTCTAATAGAAATTATTATTAATTTTAATTAGATATATTTAAAATATTTAATATCATTAATATACCTAAAATTACACTCTAGCTTTTTAATATTAATAAAATAATTTTAATAAACTAAAAATTAAAATACAAGTAAAATTATAATCATTATCTCATTAGCGTCTTTTTCTTCCTCTCTTTCTCTCCATTCTCTCAACCTTTTATTCATATCCTCTAACTTTCTCTATTCTTAGTAAGTTTTGTCGTGAAGATGAGTCTTGTTCTAGAGTGGAAAGGCTCTAAAAAATGAAGAAAACTAGGCTCTAAAAAATGAAGAAAATGTGGAAATTCCAAACTCTCAATCTCAAAATCTACACCACAAAAACCTCCAAACTATTATTGTATTTAGCTTTCAATTATGCATTAGTCATCTCAGGCTAACCAATTCCGAACTCTCAATTTAAAAATCTATACCACAAAAACCTCCAAACTATTATTGTATTTAGCTTTCAATTATGCATTAATCATCTCAGGCTGACCTGAATTTCCATCATACCATAAATAACTTTACAGGATCTCACTTTACACTATCAAATATTGAGCTCTATATGTGGATGGTGAAAAATAATCTGATGGTCAATATAATCATCATAGATTGAGTTGTATATTTGTATAAGTGGATAGTGAAATACAATCTGATAGTAAAATACAATCATTATACAATAAAAGAGCGAACAAATAAACCAATAAAAATTAAAATAAATAGATTAAAACATTATAAAAAATAATAAAATTTAATTTATAATGTTAAATTATAAAAAAAAATGCAGTTTTTTTTATCAAAACAAACTAATAGCTAATAATAATAAAAATTGAACACAATCTTGCCTAACGGAGTTATAATAAAAATAAGAAACCATCCATTTCGTAGTGGAGTATAGAATTGAGAGTTTAATGAGAGCATGTTTGAACTTGATTATATATATGTGAGGGGGCATGGAAAATTTGTACGTTTTATTTAAGGTACGATGTCACATCTTTAGCTGACATGAGAGTTTTAGCCCGCTTCAAAGGAGGTCAGGGTTTCCTGGATCAAGTCCCAGGGCACCTGGACCTAAATTGCCAACTTACTTTGGTAGGGTCCGCGAGGCCAGAGAGGACAAAAAATGCAAAAGTAAATTCGTAACACTCAAATATATTCAAAGGTTGATGACAAATTTGAGTATTTTGAAGATAAGATTTAAATATAAGTAAAAATTAAAAGAATAATTTTTCTAATAATATAATACTATATGATAGTAGATTTATTTATTTATTTATTTTTATTTTTTTTAATTTAAAG